>JADWQK010000492.1:0-228579 GCA_017933935.1 Sesamia nonagrioides | reverse complement strand
AAACTATAAACGCAAAAACGACTGAAAACTTTTTATAAAGTGCGATAGGCACTTGGCAAGAGTTTTTAACATCAATAAATGTCCAATTTTTACCGTCATACTAGAAATTATGGGTATTATATTTTATGTTGTATTTTTAACGAATTAATTGGGTATTGGGTTCCAATCGAGAGTTTCTTGGATATATAATACTTTTCATTCTAGATTAGAATTTGAAAGCGTGAGACTCAGCAGTAGGTATTTTATGTAGATATTGGTGTGTTGGTGGGTGTGAGTAAGAAACATAAATGTTATAGAAAATATATAGTAGTAACCTGGTGGTTTCCTAGAACCTGTTTTTTTTTACGATTCTTATGGCACGTTTTTACACAATGCGAAATTTTAAACATTCAGCAGTTACATAGCGCAAAATGAAAACCCATACTAACAAGAATACAATCGATTCTGCGATGAGTGATGTTTAAGTGAATAACATTGGCAGATTGCCTATAGCAACAGATTTCTATCAAAATTTTCAGAAACTGAACTTGACCTCAAAATTTAGTTAAATATAATTCCATGCTTAAAATCCACAAAAATGTAGATTACGAAGCTTACAAGTTGCCTATTGAAAAACGGTAGTTGATGCTTAGGAAACTACGTTTGTCATTAGGCTTAACTACCAGCAGATGTAGGCAGCGAAATAAAATTAGCATTGTATCTTGCTAGTTAACTATCACAGTTTTCGTACGGCAAAAACGAAATATTTTTTTTAGAAAACTCTAATTTTAATCTAAGAAATAATACAGGGTAGGTGAAAATTAAAATGGTTAACTCCAAACCTGAGTAACGCCACAATACAATGACGTACCTACAGGCGTCAATTGGCTGGGAGTGAAAGAACAATTAATTCAAAAGTAAATTAAATATCACGCGTCACCGTATGACGTTAAATATTGTCAAATTGATGCCGTCATACAGGTTCTGACGTAATCATATTTCAGCGATAAAAGCTCTGTAGACAGAGCTGACGCTTCTACACTCGACATTTCTATATAATATGGTTGACGTAATAATGAAATTGAATTGTTCGGAATAGGAGCCTTTTAATTGATTGAGTACTGGTTGATATTTTAAAGGTAACAAGCTGTTAATTTATCAAGGATTTGCGTGTGCTTTTAAGTTTGCGTACCTACCAATGACGCAATAATGGTGGAAAATGCCAAAGGTACAGTAAAGTGTAGAATGGTTTCGTAAAGAACTGAATCAATACTTGCTGGTATTAATTCAGTTCTTTATTTCATAAAATATGTATTTGATATCTTAGTCTTAAATCAATGAAAATAAAAGAAAATAAATCCACCTTTCAATTTTTATTTCCCCTACGATGCGGTCTATCCTATTAGTAGTAGGCTCCCATGACATCTTCCACGTCTTATTTTTTAATATGGTACTGGTTTTCTCTGATGTAAAGTGTGGTGGAGGTCCTTGGGGGAGGCCTATGTCCAGCAGTGGACGTCTTTCAGCCGAAATGATGATGATGATGACGATGAAAGCTTTTTTATTATTATTAATTCGTGGCTAAACACATGAGCAGACCCCTAATTTATCTTCTAGCTAATCATCAGTCTTACTACGTTATTCCGCACAAAATTAATTGTCAATTAATTATAAATTAATTGTCAATATGAGACTCTGACATGAAATAATTATTATAAATTCACGCCCTCCACGGCTCTACATATAGGTGTAATATATTTTGAAAAATTCAAAATTACCTTTATGCGAAAACTATTAAAAGCATTTCATTATAAGATATTAAAAGGTTTTTTTTTAAAAATTATAAACTAGCGCTTGACCGCAATTCTGCCTGATGGTAAGCAGTGATGCGATCGTTGATGGTAAAGCGCGCTAGTTTATTAAGAGCCTATTCACTCTAGCCTTGAAGACACTCAAATTGTAGTATGACGGAAACACCGTCGCTGGCAAATTGTTCCAGTCCCTCGATGTACACGGTATAAAAGAGGAAGTGAAACGCTTCGTCCGGATCGCAGTGGTGTCAACAACGTAAGGGTGGAAACTCGCCGTACGACGGGTCGTCCGAAGGTGGAACGGAGATGGGGGAATTAAATCATGCAATTCCCTTGCACAGTCGCCAGAATGCATCCTATAGAAGATCGAAAGGCTGGCTACTCTACGCCTGTGCTCCAGGCTTTGGAGACCGTTTCGAGTCAAGTCTGGGTCGCCAATCAACCTCTTCGCACGCCTCTCCACTGAATCCAAAGTAGCCAGGTGATATTTCGCAGCACCAGCCCAAATGTGGCTGCAGTATTACAAAAATAAGCGCTGTATAAAGGAGACGAATAGCACTAGAGGTACAACAATATTTGCGCAATTATGGAAAGACTTACCTAAGCAATAGATAATGACAGGTATAAAAGACAAAATACAAAACTTTTTAATTATGTACAATTGCATGATTCATTCCTCGCTTAACAAAATTATTTAGTTGAAAATCATTTTCAATTCTCCTAATGTTTTGCCCTTCGGTGCGTGTATTGCGACGTAAACACCTATTATTATCATCATCATCATTTCTGCCGAAAGACGTCCACTGCTGGACATAGGCCTCCCCCAAGGATCTCCACGACGACCGGTCCGGCGCCTCTCGCATCCAGCGGTTTCCCGCGACCTTCACCAGGTCATCGGTCCACCTTATCGGGGGCCTACCCACGCTATGCGTGTTACGTACATTGCGTTGTTTATTCTGTTACAGACGTTTCTTTTTTCAATTCTGTGAAGCAATGGACGGGTTTATACTTCCTTACTATCCTTCAAAACTTTTGAAGTGTTACTGGAAGTGTTGCACGTAATTAGGATGTAGGTCTCACTTATTAACTATCTGTTTCTTGCAAAATATTGACATTAATTGTCAATGCATAAGGCAAACACGAAGAGCCGTGTAAGACGCTTACGATTTTCCAAACAATGTCTTCTATAAATAAGAGAGAAGAGCTATTTCAACGCGATGCTATTTTTAGTCGCAAGCTGAAAATTGCGGCAATGTATGGAACTTTCTGTGAGTTTATCTATATTATCAGGTGATTAAGACTATATTTGGTGTTTGTTCTTTGCATTGTTTTAACTCCAAGTTAATCTGCCATGGAATTAATTATAATTATGATAAGAATGTTCATGGAGTTTTTGCTAGTTTGTCTCCATCTACTTCTAGTGTGCAGAACGCAGGGCAGCGCACTCTGTCCTGTCGATGATGCGTAACAAACTGGATAGCTTATATATCCGGCCATGCAGTTAAAAAAAAAAATTCCAAATAATTTTTCCTTCATACATTTCCTACAAAACATGGCTACATTGTATTTGAGTTGTATTGCCAATACTTTTAATCCAAAATAGAACCTCTTTTATACTATAAAAATCAGACATAAAGCGCTAAAGTTCCAATATTTAAACGATATTGAAATTTTAAATAATTTCAGTTGAAGAGAATAGCATACTCTTCATTAGGTACATCATATAAATTAGAGAACACAAATATGAAGATTTGATCATTTTCCTAACCATAAATGAAAATAAATTTGTTTAAGAACAGCGCTTCGCATTTTATTCATCAAAAGGATAAGATAAGAGGCGGAAATAAATTGTTTAAAACATTTTCAGACTATTTAAAGACACGGTCAATCTTCTTTCTAAAAGATCAAAGAGCTTAATATTTCAAAATTAAAATCAATTTGTGATGCTCACTTTTTAGAGCATTCACTCTTTACAATTCGGAAATGCGATTATTCATTAAAAAAAAAACACGTTAATTTAAATCAATGAGGCCTTCCCAAAACGTATTACCAACCTTTTGTATTTGTTTAATTAAAAAAATAACTTAAAATCACAAAGTGCTGCTAACTAAATACTAGTTAAATAAATATATCAGCCTTAATGCTTGTCAAGTCCTCACGTAACAATTCAATTATTGTAACTGAGTCTATTTGTCCTATATTACTCGAACACGTGGTAAACGTGAACATACAATCCCCTCACCCTCCATTCCTTGTCGCCAGCCGCCCCGCAATTCTCTGACGTCACAACACACCCCTTTTATGTGTGACTATTATCTACAGTTGTCTTTTGTTTCTGCTGTAGAATGGTTCGGTTGTTGGGAAGAAAAGTGGCCAGGTTTGCAAGATATTGCCACTTTTTTTTTCAACAGTTGGAAATGAATTCTATTTAGTCTATAAATAAATAGACCTCTGAAGTGTAACTTTGGAAAACAACCCCAAAAATATTCAATATGTAAAGAAAACCCCGTCCAACCCATAGGGATAAAGGTTAGGTAAACACATGACCAAATTACTTATGAAATTTTACATAATCATCATAGTAACAATACTAAAGAATTTTGAAATAATCTTTTTTTTCCCGCGAATGAATTCCAACTTCCACAAAATTTGGATTAAAATTTTTAAAAAGTGACAACACCATTTTCGCCCGCGTATGTATTGCCCACCGCACATGTATTAAGTTACCTCCTTTTGCGAAATAATATTATTTTTCAGGGTTTCTTTTTAGTTTAACCCAGCTTTGTAGTCATTAGTAGAATCATTTATCGATACCACAGAATACTCGATACTTAACAATACCTTCACGGATCGGACCGAGTTTTCTTATATAATGTATGTAACTAAGTAAATAATAAGATAACTCCCTATCAACGGAGCGGAGCGGCTTTATTCAATTTGCCAATTTACGAGCAAAATTGCAACCCCTAGAAACAGGTAAAAGGGGTAACAAAGGTAATTTGGAACGAGTCTGACTCCCCGTCTATTTATAGAATGACCCAGCTATTTCGAAGGTTTACTGAACCAAAAATGGATGACGTTTTGATGGCGTTATTACTTACTAACTGAGGCTAAGCTCTAGATTTCCTCAACTTAGTTACTTCATTAGTCAGTTTCGAAAGAATTTCTGAAGAACTACTGTTCTGAGAAAATACTTTTTTGGTCCCTCAATGTTGAGCTAAGTAGCTATTGTTAAGAGACAAAAGTTGGGCCACTATGTCACGAGCGCGCCAATTTTTACTTCAACAAATGTTTTAGATTGTAAAAATCATGATTCATCATGGTCCTAAGCTTTTTTAGAGAAGGTGTATTGAGTCAGCTACTGATAATTGCTTATGTAAGTGACTCACAGTAGTGTACAACAGAGTAAGTTCCGAAATAAAAGGTAACAAATTCTGCGGTCAAAATATAATAAGAGTCATAGGAAAAAATCGTCAAGGCAAACATGCCATACCTATGTGTTTGGAATAAGTTATTGTAATCGTCTATGCTTGGCACTAATGGCGGGAAGAAGTAACAGGCACTTGCTTAAGTTCTATTATAGTATGTGACGCAATAATATTGTTTTCCTCAGTTTTTCAACTGTTTAGGTACCAGTTGAAAAAATTGAGGAAAACAATTATTGCAGTTCTTTTTTCAAAACACCAAATGTTAGCTTTGGATTTTAATAAGTAATGACATTGAGGAAAACAGTTAAGGTTCTTTTTTCAAAACTACAAGATGGCTGCCAATTCCAATTTTGAAGTTAGAGAGCTCAATAAAGACGACCTTTGAATAACGTGCAAAAGAAAATCAATTGTAGTTTGCGTGAGCCAGCCGTATCAGCGTCGGCTTTCACGCTTTGCTAGCGGGATATTCTGGACGGCGCCCTTGACATTTTAGTAGGGATATTAATTTCTGCGTTAATAGAGGAGTGTATATTACTTCCAAAATATAGCTCGTGCTTGAAAGTTAAACCTAGTGTTTTATTGGCTTACAAAGTTGTTGATGAAGATTTTGGGAGACAGTATTTTTGACGGTTGTACATTACAATATGTATTTATTCCGTCTAATTTGTCTAATAATCATGTTCGTTGCATGATAATTATCGTTGAAAGTTGAACTGAAGGTACCATTAACTACAAGGTAGGGGTACCTTCCGTTTCCATTTCTCCGATTTGCTAATTACAGATATACTATATATGTCTCATTTTCCATAGCAAAACTAGATAATCCATACTAATATTATATATGCGAAAGTAACTCTGTCTGTCTGCCTGTTACGCTTTCCCGCTTAAACCTTTCAACCGATTTTGATGAAATTTGGCACAGACAATCTTTAGACCCTGAGAAGGAAAATTGATATTCCCGAGTGAAATCTAAAAAGCGCGATATAATCGAATTCCACGCGGGCGGAAAGCTAGTACACAATAAAGAAATCTGATTTTGCCCTTCAAGATCATGCTCATTTTATGCAAAACAGGGAACGCGGTCATTTCCATTTTCAATGTCACGACGGCTTAATTAGTCAAAGTGGTGGTCGATATATCGCCGCGTCGAAAATAGCAACACTTTTCATTTATGCCCAGCAGTGGGAGTTCCTTATGATCGCTGGCGATGATTGATGGCCGATTCCTAGTTTATTATGGTGATTAAGTCACGAATAGATTTATTGGGGTGTTTTGTTGATGTAGGTGTTGCAAATTAGAAAAGACTGTTTTTTTTTTAGTATTTAAAACCAAGGTGAGTTGTGGGTGGGCCTTTCTTTCTAAACAAAGGGCCAAAGATGAACCTAAAAAGCAACTGGGGTAGACTGCAATATTTCAAGGACTGTGTCAGGAATAACTTTGGAGAGATGTATACTGTACAAAATGTTATCTTTTTACTTGATGATTTTAACTTTTATGTGCAATTAAAAACTACGTCTTTAATTTCTGTAAATGCTGTAAAACCTTTTTAATAAAATAAATATTTAAAAGGAAACAATCTTGAAAAAAGAACTACAATAACATTTAAACGACCGTAATTTTCCCGAAAAGTTTTAATCTGTTTCGAAAGATCGCAATTAAACTCCAGTGACGTGCGTCATAGACAAATATTTTCATTGGAACTTTTCCGGTCGACGTAAACGAAACAGAACTACGATATTGTGTTACTAATTAGTTTCGGAAACGTTCTAAAAATAGGAATTCAATCCTTATTTGTCTTATTACTTTAGTATGGAGGGAAAGCGGAAATAAATGGAGTAATGAAATTGTTTTTTTTTTTTTGTCAAAGCGTGCTTTAAGAAAACAGGTAAATTGTAGAAGTGCTGTATTTTAAGAAATACCTGTGTGCCAACTGTCCTTCAATTTGTATGTAATAAATAATTGTGATTCATTGCAGTCAATATATCAATGAAGGCTCTTGAAGGAACTCATGTGGTACTTTCTCTATACAAACGTATTCCGCTGTTTTCTTCGTGGATAATGCTTTTAGAGCAATTATATTTTTTCTACAATTTTACACCGTGGTTATACGTGCACCATGAAGATTTTTTCGAAACTTATTTAATAAAAGAAATACGATACTTCAAAATCGCGAAAAATAACCTTTTTTTTACCGTGATGTTCAGATGACTATTAGACAAACTTGATGACATGTATTCTATTATTAAATAAATATTCAGGAATAAGATGTTGAGACAGAGCTGCGGTGGCCTAGTCGGCTGCGACTTCCAAGTTGTAGATTCGAACCCCATCAGGCGCTTTACTTTGTGTTAATTATTTCATCACCAATGCTCTCAAAATGGCGAAGGAAAAGATCGTGAGGAAACCGGCATGTCCTAGAGGCAAAACTTCGAAGACATGTGACATGTACCAACCCGCACTGGGCCCGCGTGGTAGATTACGGCCCACTCCCTCACACCGAGAGGAGGCCTGCGTCCCAGGAGTGGAACATTATAAGGTCGATTATGTTAAGATGTTGAAACTATCAAGAAGATTCGTTCCAAGAATAAGTGTTACAAAATTAATCAAACCAGATTAAACGTAACACTGAAAATAATGTAACAAAAATTGTGTTTATGGTTGTTACGGTAACCGCAAACCACATAAAACAATGAATTACTGGCACAATATTGTAACGGGAATCCTAGATACGAACTCGTAAATTATGTTATTATTATCAGACGCTCGGGAAACTTACGCAAAAACTCAGATTTACAGTTTTGCGGTAACCCACTGACTAAGAAGCGATATAGGGCAACTGTATTAGTATTGTGTAAAAATTACTAAGGAACCCGCAGTCAGTCGCGATGCGGCTCTGGTTCTTCTTTTTCATAACTATTTACATTACATTTTCATATACATTGCTGAAGACGCGTCTGTATGAGGTAGTCTTAAATCTGTGGTTTGCGATACATTTCTTAGGAAATCATAAACACAATATGTCTATTTTTAGTTTATTCAGTTTAGTAGGTCAAGTGATTCACGATCCTAAATGGGCGAAATAATTTCGCTATTGTTTTGTTTAAATATAAAAAGAGGTCTTACATTTTTTGCGTTGTATTAACAAAGGAAGTGAAGTGTTGTTCTAAACTTTTATTCAGATCAGTAAACAAAGGCAAATCAACAGGAATGAATTACTTTATTTTGATTTCCGATCCAGTTCACTTATTTTTCTGCACCTTACTACCTGCTTACTGAAATAATTTTTCATTAAAACACAACAGTAGTGCACATTGTTTACAGATTTGACCAATATAGAACAACTACATCTCCATTTTAAAGACAGCCCTAGAAACATATCGCATACCTACTTACGTCTCCAGAACTACTTGAAAAGACAAATAACCTTGTGTTATTCAATTAGCATAATCAGTTTATAATTTCGCCTTTTATACCGCGTATATCGAGGGACTGGAACAATTTGCCCGCAGTGTTTCCATCGGACTATAATGTAAGTGTCTTCAAGGCTAGACTGAATAGGCTCTTACTAAACTAGCGCGCTTTAGCATCAACGAGTGCATTACTCGTCAAGCACTAAGTAGTTGAAAATTTACAAAACAAAAAAAGGCCTCCCCTCTGTGAGAGGAGAATTTTTGGTTTCCTCATAAAGTTTTCCATCCTTTTGAGAGTTCTGATGATGGATTAATTACCACAAAGTTACTAACCCACGACCTAGCCTTTAAACCGCTACTATTATGTTTATTATAGATATTGTTTGTGTTCCGTTATTTAGTCGGTTATTATGTAATTAATTATTCAAAGGTTCCAGACAGTATAAATAATATGACGCTCAGCTTTATTAACGGATGTCTGGACGTCGTTCACCAAAATCAATATAATTAGATTACGGCCCTTTCCGAATGACCTTTACAGAAACATCAAACGAGGGCCAAACAGGAGGGCTATTTGGCCATGTCCGTCCTATAAAGGTCGGGTGTGCCAAATGACGGAAAAATTTGGTCACAAAGTCCCCTTCGGTTCTTGGCTGATCGATTAGCTTACAGTTTGTAAATGAGGTGACACCAAAACTTGACAAGTTCGGGACACGTGGGGAATTCCAGAAATTGTTATGACGATGGACAGCATACGTAAGTGCGGAGAGATTGAGTCATGTGCTAGGAAATGAAGATTTAACGTATTTTGAACGTAACCTACTTAAATTTGTGATTTCGAAACCGTATACTTATTTTTACAGGATCATTTATTAGACGTTAAGTAAGCATTTGTAACGTTCAGTAATTTCTAGATGTAAATGGATGGGTCGGGAATTACCAAAATGGCGTTGGAATCTAATTGGTGGGTACGAATCTCCCAACCATGTCTTATGAGAATTTAGGGCGACATTTATATGTTTCTTTTTATAAGAAAATAAACTTTGAAGGAAGACAGAAAAAATAAATGGAACATTTTAGCGTTTGTTTACTTTATTCTTTTGTAAGGATCCCAGTATGATTCATCACGCCAAAGTAACCAATCCTCTAACTACGCAACGACATGAATCACCATTTTAGTCCCTTCACGATGTGCTGAAATCTCCTTAACAACTGAACTTGGCAACATAAAATAAAAAATACTGAGTCACCCTTGATTGTCCTACTAACTAGGCCACTGTAGTAACATCGTCTATTACGCTTAGTAAACAAACCGCCACTTACACAATAGTTAATCTCTCTTGAAATTGAGTAATCATTAGAAGTTCCAGAGAAAGTACGAAATAAATGGTAGCGTCGACAGAAGTATGCCGTGTTCTGGAAAGAGATCGAGTGAATGTTAATGAATGTCAAAGTATTGTGCTATTTTGTAAATGTGGCCTAATTGCACTACAGTGGATGTCGCGTAAGAAACAATAATTGCGTGGCTTAGCGGTAGGTAGCTTTTTGGGTAGTGGTTACTCATTTCTTTGCAATGTGAGGAAAAAATATTTTTTATCAGGTTCCCTACATCGACTGCCTAGGCTTTTCCCCAATTATATTATCGAATTAGCGAACGCGGCTGCTGCGCAAGGAGGCGCGGGTTCGATCCCCGCGCAGTGTAACTATTTGTATGAATATGAATTTTGCATTGGTCTGGTCGTGCCTCGGAAAGCACGTTAAGCCGTTGGTCCCGGTTGCCATACGAACATCTAATGGCAATCGTCACGGGTTGTTGGAGCCTTCAAAAGTTCAACAATTGGTCTAACTGCAATGCTTCGATATCGCCTTCGGGTTGTGGGGGTCAGACGGCAGTCGCTTCACGGAAATATCGAAGTTTAGCCTAAAATCAGCAGTTAGACCGGTAAAGCGGACCACAGACTCCAAAGCTGAAAAGCTTCGGATCCGACTGGAATTAACGCTGAGATGATGATGATATTGGGGTCGGCTTTAAGTGTAACTGGATGTACCTGAATACCACTATATTAGATGGCGCCTGACAATTCTAGGCATTACATGCTTTGTATTATCCAGTTACTGAATAATACGACCTGCCCTGCCCTGCCTGCCAAACTTTTATGTGCAGCACTAGTCAAAAGTTAATTGAAGATGTTCTATTAATCAAGCGAGGCTATATATTCAACTTAAATAGCAGTAATAAAAGCTAATGCACGACAGGTTTATGAATTATTATGGAAAATAAGTTTTTCTAATGCAATATAAAAGCCTACTTAAAGTCACTTAATAGAAATGTAGAATTATTCTGAAGGCCTATAGACTGATGAGCAATAGAATAGAATACTCTTTATTATGAACACCAAATAAGTAGATTACAGAATAGATAAAGATTTTACAAAGAGTGACACAATGGGCGGTCTTATCGCGATCTTTACAGACAACCTCACAAGTGATGCAAAAGCCAAAAATAAAATATGTACTTATCGAAATAACTTTTGGCTTTATTATTAATAAAGGAGCAATTATTTATTTAAATAGATTTACAAGAAAATAATCAGAACATCTTGAAATAAAAAAGACACATACTATTTCAACAAAATTAACATTCAAACAAGTTCCACTGAAAAATGTTACAATTGAATTGTAAATGCGTGTAACAACAGACACTTCGCAGTGCTCCCGTCAGACGGCTGTTTCTGTCACTCATAGTTAGCTACATTTCTTAATATTTCTCCACAATTATGCACGGTTTACGATACACAGAGAAATTAAAATTAATTGCATGGAACGGAACTGGGTGTTCCGTTTCACGCAATTTATTTTAATTTAACACGACTATTACATGATAAAAATGTTACATGAAAACACAATTTGTGAATGGAGTCAAGAAAACCGGAAGCTATTGGAAAATCTAGATTTTGTGTTTGACACTATTAGGCGGGAGATTTTTTTAAAAGCACTTACATTCTAACCTATTCTAGTCTTGTTTATATAACGATAATGGTGACTGGGAATGTACAAATAAATACAACAATACATGAACCAAACCTTAGACATAGATATGTCTAAGTTATTTTCCTTCCTGTTCCCAATTCCATGTAAACCGATATACAGACCCAAGGTATGCAGTAAACACAGCGATTGCCAAATATCTCGAATACTTACTTTCACTATTATTGTTTACCGATTACTACAACCGAAGACTTAACGATAATCGATAACGATCTAATTGACCGATTAATCGTTAAAAGTATGTTGGCTATTACTAACTTTGACTGTTTACGTATCATGCGCCTCACAATTACCCACTTCAGATTTTATTAAAACGAGCTTTATCGCGTAAACAATAAAGACTATAACATCTTTAATGGGATAGCTGAAGGCCTAAAGATTTATTTATGCTAACTACAATCCAATATACTTAGGTAATGAGTGAAATACGAGCGCCATTTTGATGCGTTCCGTTCGCCAAATGTCTGTCGGCGTTAAGTATTTGTTTAGGCTTCGGTAGGCACGTTGCGAAGGAAACAATGCCAGAGATTATTTCCGTTTTGTGTCGAAATGGACTTGCTGATACCACAGGCTGAATAACGACAAAGGTACTATACTATTTGTTTTCAAAGAAGTTCCTATTGCCATAGTCTATGATTTATCTAACTATGGTATTATGTGGTGAAGCTGGAGGGATCACGTGCAGACTAATGTCGTCGTGGGGTCGTCTCCATGTGTAAGGTTCCGCTTGCGACACTGCATAGGTACGTCGTTTGCAACAAATTGTCGCGCCATTAAGTAACCCATTTACCTAGATGACTGTTAGTTCGCGTGGGAACGGACAGCTAAATTAATTTATGTTTTTCTTTAATTTCTGGACCGCAGTAGAAGTTGACAGATTAAAAAAACTATTTTTATAATTGCACACAATTATTACAAGTATTTAGACCGTGTCCGTGCTTAACAAAGAGCAGTAGTGGCCCAGTCGCAATAATCCCGATTATTACCGTCGTAAGTCGTGGGATTCGAACCCAGGCAGGCGTTATCATCATCATCAACCTTTTTGCCGTCCCACTGCTGGGCACAGGTCTCCTCTCATACAGAGAAGGATTGAGCGTAATCACCACGCTTGCTCAATTCGGGTTGGCGATTTCAGACTTATAAAGTCCAGGTTTCCTCAAGATGTTTTCCTTCACCTTCAGTCATTGGTGTCTAAGATATACTTAGAAAGTACATATAACTTTAGAAAAGATATATTGGTACTTGCCTGACCTGGAATCGAACCCGCGCACTCATGCTTGAGAGGCTTGAGACTTTGTGTAAATAATTTCATCAAAACTGCTCCTAAAACGGTGAAGGAAATATCGTGGAGAAATTGCCATGTCCTAGTACCTAGTATCTTGCCATCTCCGTTCCACCAGCGGTCCACCCGTCGTACGGCTGGTTTCCACCCTTATGTTGTTAACACCACTACGATCCGGACGAAGGGTTTCGCCTCCTCCTTTATACCGCGTACATCGAGGGACTGGAACAATTTGCCAGCGGCGGTGTTTCCGTCGGACTACAATTTGAGTGCCTTCAAGGCTAGAGTGAATAGGCTCTTAATAATCTAGTGCGCTTTACCATCAACGATTGCGCCACTGCTTACCATCAGGCAGGATTGCGGTCAAGCGCTGGTTTATAATATGTAAAAAAAAAAAACCTAAAAATCTAACACATGCGACATATACCACCCCCTACTGGGAACGCGTGGTAGATTACAGCGCTCCCTCTCGCTGAGCGAAGCCTGTATCCCGAACTCCCGACTATGAATACGTAAGCCGATTATGTTGTTACAGTTACCTACACATTAGGCTTCTACCTTGATGTGTAGGTACAAATAATGTGTGGGAAGATTAGGTCTAGTTAAGGTTAACATCCTTATTATACGCCTCGTGTATCCACAGAATCTTCACAACCAAAATAAACACGTCTATAATAAGATTATTTATCGCGTTTAATATGAAAACAAACTTCGCCGAGAATACTCTTCAGAGCCTTTTCAATCTCAAGACAGGACAAATTTAAAAATAGCTTTGGAGAAAAAAGTAACTCGTATACATATCCCGCGTTATATAATAGCTTACGAAAAGTATGTAGGGCGATAGGTACTGAGGTTTCCCAGATGATTTCACTGTTCGCGAAACCAATTTTGGGAGATTAAGCGATCACTCAGATCCTCTGATATACTGAACGTTTCTAGGACAAACACTGGAGATTAGTACTACCCAAATAGCTCGTTTCGTAATTATTTGCTATTCCCGCATTATTTATCGCTGGGCGTTGACGGCGCCATTTTGCTCGGGAGCTGACGATCCAACATTGGCATTCAGTCGCGTGTTTCATTGTTTTGAGGTGAACTCTTATGTAATTTGTACGGTTCAAGTTCATTCGTGAGGCAATACTCGTGTCGCCGACTTTGAGTCAACAAATTTTTAGGTAAATTGAATTTCGACCTTCAAGGAATTTTTGTACAGAAAGTCCTTTGGGATTAAGTAATAAAAATATATATCTAGCTTCGACACTCCAGAACGGAGTCTCTTTTAACTGTTCTGTATTCGAATAAATTTGTCTCCGTCAATTTCAGATTTGGGTTAATCCTTTAACAACATTATTTCTATTTCAATTTAACCTAAACACACGAAATGGAAATGTCAACTCAGAATTAAGATGTAAAATAAAGCCCAAGTTTAGAACTAGGTCAGCTGTCTGCTAACTTGCGAAAAGCTCGGAAGCTTTTAACTTGTCTTCGAATAAGGGATGAGGGATTTATTACTGTTTGTCAGATGTTTGGCAGTACACTTCCTGCCCTTTCGCCTCAAAGGGACGAGTGATTTAAACGCATGGTTACCGCTTACAAATTGGCAACCTTCTCGCTCATGGAAAAATGAGGTCGATTTTTCATTGTGACCTAAAATGGCAAAGACACTCCCTATTTGTCCACTCTATAAGGACCATTTTATTGGAGTATCAATAAGGTAAAAGGCCGTAATAATATGCAGTGATATCCACTGTAAAACATATCGAGATTGATGGATTGAACATCTTCAGTATGTACTTAATGAATTGCATACAAATGACTGAACGTGAAGCCCATCGGGGCGGCATTCCACTTGCCAAACTTATTACACAAATTTATTACACGCGTCGGCCTTATTACTCTAAACGGTCCTTGTGCTGCAACTGTGGTATTTAAAGTGTTTTAAAATCGCAATCGTGTTTCGTCCACGCCGACGCTTCTCGCAACCTGTCTATTGTTTTAACAGCCTACTATTAACTTCATCGCAAAAGCAATAATCTTGAACGACACAAAAAAGCCAGGTATAACTGTATACGGAGCTTGTTCATTTAAAGTTGTGTGATTTTTAATAGATAACGTGTCAATTACCTCGTGATGGCCGCGAGGTTGTTTTTGGGCAGTATGCGCGCTGCGAGCTCTGTCCTCATCACCCTATAAGGAACCGCTCTGTCGCCACACACGTCGTTCGCTTACGCAAATTTGAGACCACGCGCCCTCAAATTAAGCTTGGAGCCGCCGACAGAACTTGTCTCAACGCCGTAGGAAGTGATTATTGTTTATTTTTATAATTGGCGTGGCAGGAAGTCGGAACCAGCCGCCGCGACGTGTTGTATCAAGAGGAGCACCTCACACGCGCATGCAAATAAAGAAATTTGACCAACGACAGTTAATTGATCAACACCGTTCGAGGCTGAAATATGGGCAATTCACGTCAACACGCTGTCGACAAAAGTTACAGCTGATTACGCTTAATTCGCCAATTACCGATACGTAATAAGTGACACGATGAAATGAATACTGGTAATGATAATTAAACTTGTTGCTGTTCAATGAACCGTTCGTGGTTAGAAAGTGAATCCTTAAGACGTAGGTGTTATAAAGAAGTTCCGCGAATCCTAAAGGTCAAAATCCTTGATGTATCGAAAATCGAGAATAAACTCAAATAGACTGGTTCTAAGAATACATGATATAATAAAGGTCCTAGTCGACTATTGCTCGATACTTTCCCGACAAAGATCCTTCGGGTTCAACGTCCTCTTAAGGGTTTCTCAGTCAATCAAACTCTGTCGACAGGGAAATGAATGACGCCTACGATCGTCGTTAAGAATATTATTCATGCGTTTCAACAAATGAAGGTACAAACGAATAAAGTGTGTTGTGGCGCTTCCCGAAGGTCGGCCATGTTTATAAATAACTTCTCTTCCCGCTAGGAGCACTTGACTGAGAGCTGACAAGCTCTGGACAGTGCGCTTTAATTGCCAAAAAACCGCGTGCGACATAGTGCCCTAGGTCAGAAGCTTGGTTCGCCCATGTTCGCAAATATTACTCTTCTACTAGTATTTTACAAGGCAACAATTATATTGCCTCGTAAAATACTAGTAGAAGAGACAAGAAAATTTGCAATTGGGATCCTTAATAGGAGAGCTTTATAATCGGTTGTATGGTTTGTAGCCATTGTGTAGAGTACAACTTTAGAATTTCTATGGCGAAAAGCCTGCAAATAAGCTCAATACTAATAGTAACAAGTAAACTGTATTATGACAACATGCTCGAAATACAAATCTCCTCTTCATTACCCCGCTAGTATTCTTCATTTTCCAAGAACTCCACTTTGCGTACAGAAATAACATGTTTATTATATTAATATTCAAAACACCGTTGTTCTCGACTGTACATTATGTCACACCACACCACACAGATTCTCTGTGTGTGCAGTATTTCTATTTTAAAAGCGGCATTTGTAAATCTCAAGTACCTCAATTTAATTACTGTTTATTTTGAACGTGTTTATTTCGTACTTTGGGACAATGGCGTACAATTATAACAAAAGATGTTTATTTATGTTGAGGTCGAATACCTACGCCAAAATTCCTTGCACCTGATGGTTTGACATTGGCGTATGTAGGCAGGTAGGGCTAGTACGTAACAGGTTTGAGATGAAATACTTGAAATGGCATCCAAATAGGATCAGTATTTTTTTTTACAAAATTGCGGACATACATGCGGGTCGGTCCTACACAGAACCTCCTTTTTGAGGTTTGTTATCTATACTTATATATAAAGCTGAAAAGTTTGTTTGTTTGAACGCGCTAATCTCAGGAACTACTAGTCCGATTTGAAAAATTGTTTTGGCGTTGGATAGCCCACTAATCTAGGAAGGCTTTAGGCATATAACATCACGCCGCGACCAATAGGAGCGGAGCATAACTAACTCCACGCGAACGAAGTCGCTGGCGGCCGCTAGTTAGTATACAAAAATAAAGTAGATATGTAATTTCAGAGTACACTTATACATATAACTTCACATTTCACGTTTTTAATATGTATTAACCTTTTCATGATCAACCGCATGTATTTAATTTAGATCGTAAATTTTAATATTACGGTATTCATATTTCCAACCAAGTTTAATGCCTCTACGAACTTTTAACCCATCACGATTGCATATATTTAACATATTACCTTTAGTAAGTACACACGAATGCGTTAGGAAACAATAAACGGTAACCCTGGCTTGAAACAATAGGGCAACACCTGCCCAGCATTGACCCACGAAGCTATACCATTCAATCGCCGCCTGCGCACCGAACGCCTTTTTGAGAAAACCAAGAAGATTGTGATAAATATCAATACATTCGTGTCTAATATCGAACGCCCACTGAACTAACTCTTCCGTTCAAACAGCAAACTACAACAATGCTGTGAAATACAACTTGTATTCTGAAGTAGTTGATACGTTTATAGCATTTTAACTTAAAGATTACGAGCAAAAGTGGCTTGGTATTTGAGAAATGAGCGGTATAAGACAATGGGTAATTATTGTGCTTACACCGTAATTTTACAGCGCTGAATTGCTGTTTTATCTTCCTGGCTCTGATGTGTCGTAAATCGTTGAATAAAGACCTTTGTTATATGCTGCCATATTTAAAACACGACCCCCCCGTGCGTCTGAAGCACAATAATTGGCACACTATAACACAATATGTGGTGTCTTTTCTGGATCTTGAATCCTGAAAGTCTAACAAACATATCATGGTAAACTGGGCAGTCGCTCCAAGTAAAATAGTCGTATTCAGCTGTATTGATTGATTGTTGTTACCTATCTGCTGAACCATGTTATCATCATCAACATCATCATCACCATCATCAACCTTTTTATCGTCCCACTGCTGAGCACAGGTCTCCTCTCATACAGAGAAGGATTGAGCGTAATCACCACGCTTACTCATTACGGGTTGCCGATTTCAGATTTAAAGTCCAGGTTTCCTCAAGATGTTTTCCTTCACCTTATAATCAGTCATTGGTGTCCAAGATATATTTAGAAAGTACATATAACTTAGAAAAGTTACATTGGTACTTGTCTGACCTGGAATCGAGCCCGCACACTTATACTTGAGAGGCGGGTGTTTTAGCCACTAGGCCACCACGACATATTTTATGCCTAACCATGTTTTACCATAACAAATCTTGATTATTTTTTCGCGATTATTTGAGCCTCGGAAAGCAGAAGCTCAATCCATCAAATTTCAAAGGTATTCAATTACGCAGTAAATTGTAATTTATCGGCTTGTGGGCCGTTTATCGAGTAATAGGATGCGCGGGCGCGGGATCGCGAACCGCGTCTCCCGATCGATCATTGATTGCGTGCCCGCAATCCATTACGGTATGCATCCATGATGCCTATTTCATTATTTTAGCACGCCTATCTATTCTTTGTCTATTAATGGAGTATAAGCGTCAGATGACCTTCTTCGAACACGCTGCACTGAAATATTGTTGTGTTGTTCTTTCAGGTCGTTTTTGAGATAATACTTTTACTGTTCACATGTCTGCTTTAGGAAACCTGTATGCGTGCGTGTTTTCTGAAGTAAATTGTGTAGTAGGTAAACGCATTAGAAGGCAAATCTGAACCAAAATAATAAAGAGAAAAAAAAAAAAATGTTGACCAGATTTTAAACTGTGATATGGGTAGACTATTTCCTGGATTATGGTAAATTATAGTTTTGATCTAGATATTCTCATGTGATCGATACCTATACGGGCGAGACCGCGTGGCGTAGGTAGTATTTAATAAGTTACTTCAAGTTAGTGCTGAGTACCTTGAAGTAAGTTATTAAATTTAATAGTAAAAATTAAAAAAAAATTATTAACAACGAAAATAGATACTAGCCTCAAGCAAAAATAGCCAGTCGACTGGCAATGTACCTAATACTTTACTCAGGCGAAGTGAAAAAGGATTTATGCCTCTCACAGCTCCAGCAATAAACTATTTATAATCCTTAAAAGTCTAATCTAGTCTCTCAGCTATCTAGACTGGAATAATGCATTACCATAATTAAAAAAAAAAACCTAAGAGTCCGCCAAAACACTGCAATAAATAAAAGGATATCGATAACAATTTTCATATATTAATTCTGACGTGTTAAGAATATGCCTGAGGATGTGAACGTGAGTGTACCTGACTTTTTTTCGCCTGTTAGTGTTGCAAAATGTTTGAAACCATTTACGGTTGAATATTTATAGAACTATGGTTTGTGGACCTAACTTGCTCGAATTTATGACACTCGCAAACATTGTATTCTACCAAAATTTCTTACATTTGTTTTTGAAAAATGGCTGCTTTATTTATAATACTGGTAATCTATCAGTGTATTACTATTACTGATTTGTGGTGTCCACACATTAATAAGCTGATTATGATCATATATATTTAAATCATATTCAGACAAAGAATAGATAATTATATTCAATGGTACTATAGATTGCAGTGAACTTTTGAGCTCATTATAAATTAAATTTCCAATTCGGAGTTCCACACGTAATACATACGAGTTATTCATACATACGAGTTATTATTACATTTTTGGCTCAAAAACCAACCTGGGTCATTTCGCCGCTTTGCTAAGACTTTGTAGGCAATACAACAAGTTAGCTAAGACAATCAACTTAGACATTTGTGAACCTCTTTTATGTATATTCTTTGTTGGAGATCCTAAATAAATAAATCGCATAACACAATGTCAGCACGAACCGAAATGGTATTAAACCGTGCCAACATCGGTGTTATCCTGATACGTGAACGGTTAATTCAATCATGTAACTATCACAGAACAACTTTGCCAAAGTAACCCATGATTAAAACATGACAACATTATTTCCTGCCAAAACGAAAACGGTCAACATCCAAAAGAATTTTGCGCAAATGAAATGGGTGTCGCTATAGGTATGCTACCCTTTTGTTTCACATTAGCATTCTTCCTCGAGGCGATGGCATTTATCCAGGGCAGGACGGGCAACACTAGGTGTGGGTGGCAACACTGAGATAACAAGCCTTCTCGATTAATGGAACTATACTTTATTATAATATGAGATCTTATTCTGAGGCGAGGCAATTGAAATTGACGGATAATTTTAGACGTTTTTGTAACTTTTTGGAAGATTTGTAAGTTAGAACAAAGCTAAGGTATAAAAAGAAATTGTGCACTGAAGATCCAAAAGACCCTTCTTCGAGTAGTTGTCTAGTTAGAATAATACCTAAATACGAGGTGTTTAAGTTCACAAAATTGCCAGTAACTATGAGTTTCATTGAGCTCCAGAAAATCTTAAGCCTTCTTGGTTTTTTTGGCTACAATGTAAATAACCTTAAGTTATTCTCAACACACATTCCCCATTAAAATACCGAATTTAATATCCACATATATTTTACCAAAATAGTTAGATCTTCGGCCAGAATAGAGGCATCGACCGACATTGATCTGATTACATGCAACTTCTTACATTTTCGTTGGGTGTTTACTTCATAAATATGTATTTAGTACATTTTGCGCTCAGCATTATGCTAATCACTGTTTTGTTCCATTGATTTAGTATCAAGTTAAGTGCATTTAATACATACTTCGACGGTGTTAACGTTCATAAATTGTTATACAACGTCTGACTTAAAGGGTATACATACATACCAAGAGCATGGCATCTTAACATGATATCAAATAATTATCGATAGGGGTTCAACTCAAAATAAATTAGTTACTCAAAAAATTGATGCCAAATTTTCGGTTTCGTGTGTCACTTAAGAGGGAACTCTAGTGGCGTTTTGTCTATACAAATGTATTCCGCTGCTTTCTTCGTGGATAACGCTTTTAAACGCTTTTTTAGCAATTATTTTTTTCTACAATTTCACACCTTGATCATACGTACCCACCCAATAACTAACCCATTTTTAACACGATGTTCAGACGACTATTAGACAAATGTGACAAGTTTTTACAAAAAAGAAAATAATAGAAGCATAAGTAAACTTTTTCTCTAAAATCTGATATAAAAATTATTGAGATCAGTCGTATTTTGAAAAAGAAAACAGCGGAATACAAAACGTCTTTTGATCAACGTTTTTGTGGGTAAAATCTACTTGAGAAGCGGTGCGATGGCAATAGTTTCTTCAAATACCTATTTTCAATTTCCTCAGCACTAGAGTCCCGTCTTAAATTCAAATCATAACAAACGTGGCACAACACTACATACGTTAATAACTACTCGTTATACGTCACGTTACTTGCCAAAATCACGATAAATGTCTTCAATAATTCTGTGCGCCTAGTATGGTAGTAGCCTATCACAGGCGGTATTCTTTCTCATAACTTCCTAACATAAAGAGATAGGACTAAAACCCTTCCAATATCGTTTGATATCATGTAAAGATGATATATACCCTTATGTTACACGTTGTATAGTGAAGCTTACATTGTAAAGTTGTTCTTTGATCGTACGCTGTTATTCAGTAATAAGGTTTAAACACGTGCATAAGTTATACTTCACACCTTTTATACCTCCATAAAACATTCAAGAGTAATTGACAATCTATTAATAACAAGTCAATTACTTTATGAATGTTTTATGGAGGTTAAACGGGACCTATTCAGTCTGCTACGGCTTTGACCATGCCTATGAATTCCCAAGAATTAAAAAAATAACTATTTGACAGTACAATCAGTCGTGTCGTGTTTACAGCAAATAGGTTCAAGTCCAGGCTGTATGGCGTATCATGCCTTTGCCTTTTCCGTTCAGAAGTACGGGAAGAAGTGAACTAAAAAAAAAGCAAATAGGTTTTTTGTCAAACGGTACAGTGGTCTACCACGACCATATCAATGAAAACAATAATAGGTAAGACTACCGGTATATTTGGGAGTGGACCAATACAAAGCTAAACTGACAGAAGAAAAGCAGCAGCACACTGATATTACCAACGTTAAATTTCTACGTCCCGAATTATGTGCAAAATTCATGGTTACACTTTCGACGTAGACCCATTTGTAATATATTTTTGCGTACACACATGATTTTAATTTAAGTCATTTTTAAATAATTAAATAATATCTCTAACAATTTGGGACTATAATACAATGCAGACTACTGTGTGGTCTCCATATGTACTACAAAACATAGATTAATGGAAAAATATTTGGCTAGAGTTTTTTCATTTCACAATATTAGGTCAAGGGGAGCTCTCGCGTGATGCCAAAACACATGACATTTCATCCTTTACGTGCTCCGAAAGAGAATAGGGTGTAATAAATCAGGGAAAGTATTTGAAGAAATGAAGTAGAGCAGAGCATTTTCGACTCTCAGGAGAAAAAATATAGTTGTTAATATTGATCCAGTCTCTAAGGTACAATTTCCTATGACAGCGGACTCCAAATACCGGCTGCAGTGGCAGTGATAATGGCAGCGGGATTTCACTGTCCGGTGTAAAAACACCGCTCTAGGGATACACTTTTACATTAGAAAATTGTGGACACAATTTGGCGGCCATCTCATCATCATTTAACAACAATTTCTTTCAGGATCTAATTGGATACAGACGCCACAACAAGCCTTCCACTACATTACTGTCATATTTTTATAATAGATTTTCAACTTCAACGCCAAACCATTAAAGTTCAAGGTTAATTGGAAACATTTGCCAGTTTCGTTTGGGAATCGCCTCTGAATTTAGGTTAGTAAGTATTTTTCCTGTGACTTTTACGCACATAAACTTGTAAACAACAGGTCACGATGGTCTAAGCATTGAACACCTCAAATATGCGGGACCGCACTTGCCTCATCTGTTGTGTTTGTTTTTTAATATGTGTGTGTCTCACTCTTATGTACCAAACGAGATGACTAGGACAATTGTAGTACCTATAGCTAAGAACAGGACTGGTGACATGGCGGACAAGGCTAACTATAGGCCCATTTCCTTAGCTACGGTGATTGCCAAGGTGCTCGATAGCCTGTTTCAGACCCAGCTTAGTGGATACATCCGGTTGCACGATAATCAGTACGGTTTTCGGCCCGGTCTATCTACTGAGACTGCTATTTTGTCTTTGAAGTGGGCAGTGCGGTACTATGTTGATCGTAGGACGCCTGTGTACTCATGCTTCCTGGATTTGTCCAGGGCGTTTGATTTGGTCTCCTACGATATTTTGTGGAGTAAGTGTTACAAGGTGGGAGTACCACATGAACTGATTAACACACTCAAATACTGGTATGGGGACCAGATCAACCACGTTCGGTGGGCAGGGGCCTTATCTGAACCTTACAGATTGCAGTGTGGCGTGAGACAGGGGGGGATAAGCTCGCCCCTACTGTTCAATCTGTATGTGAACGAGCTGATCGAGGCGCTCAGTAGAGAGCGAGTGGGATGTTACATTGACGGTGTTTGCGTTAATAACATCAGTTACGCCGATGATATGGCTCTGCTGAGCGCTTCGGTCTGTGGTCTTAGGCGATTGGTAGCCATTTGTGAGGAATATGCTAGTAGTCATGGACTAGTGTATAACACGAAGAAGAGCGAAATCATGGTCTTTGAGGCCGGCGGTCGGTGTCTAGAAACGGTGCCGCCAGTTAAGCTGTGTAGTACACCTCTAGCTCGGGTTTACAGTTTTAAATACCTCGGACACCTATTGACCGCTGACCTCAAGGATGATGAAGATATAGAACGAGAGAGGAGGGCGTTGTCGGTTAGAGCAAATATGTTGGCTCGTAGATTTACACGTTGTTCTGTATCAGTGAAAATTACTTTGTTTCGGGCGTATTGCACCTCCTTCTATACGTGTAGTCTGTGGGCTAATTATACTCAGAAATCGTACAATGCCCTTCGTGTGCAATACAACAATGCGTTCCGGGTGTTGTTGGGGTTGCCCCGATACTGTAGCGCTTCAGGGATGTTTGCAGACGCAAGGGTGGACTGTTTTTACGCCACAATGCGTAAAAGATGCGCGTCCCTGGTACGGCGGGTGCGGGCCAGCTCCAATAATATTCTGACATGTATTGCGAGCAGACTCGACTGTGGTTATCTAAATCGCTGCTCCAAGATTTCCACTTCAGTTTTAAGCCTGTAGCACCAGTGATTGTTCTTTTATCTGTTTCGCTTTGTGCTGTGCTTTGTGTTTATAATCTCGTGTATTTATTATGTTTTGTATTTATATTGTGCTATGTGTGTAATATTATTTGCTTTTGTATTGTTTTGTGTGTGCTATGTTTTTGTATTTATATTGTTTTAAGTACCTATTTATGTGTTGTAGAATTTTGTAAACTAACATAGAAGTAAGTTTAAAATTTTTAAAATTTTTACTAACAAAATGAGTCACTGATACTCGAATAAATAAAAATTTATTATTATTATTATTATTAAAGTTTCATGTTTAATTCAAGGATATATAAGTAATATAAATTAGTAGCATAATTACTTACACGTAGATTAGGTAATACATGGCATAACGTGCGTATATAACGTTAATTAAAACAAGAGGGGCGCTAATTAGAGCCTTGACTACATTATCTGATTAATAAGGTTATCTTTATAACTATTGTAATTATATAACGGAAAAGTTGGTTTGAGTGCACAATTTTTGAAACTGCCAGTCGAATTTGTTTTTTTTTTGGCGTTTATTTGCCAAATTTTTGTCAAAGGCTGGCTTAAAAGAAATAGTGCGCGCAGTCGAAGCGTTTTCGTGCGGACAAAATCGAGGGCAGAAGTAAGTTTCTGGTATAAATAGAATTTGCTTTTCTACTACAATAATCAAGTTTCTGAAAGTTTCAACAATCAAGCAGCTGAGGCGTGGTATAAAGATTGCAAAATATTATGTTGACATTCTTTTTGAGACGGATAATGTAAGATACTAGACTGAAAAAACAATGTCATAAAAGCAATATACCTATTACTTATTGTAAGATCAAATTTATAATAACACAGGATTTCCGTAATGGTCATAATATCGTATTAATAAATTGTAGAAATATAGAGACACTTCTCAGAATATCTAAATCCATTTCACTCGCGGAATCTCTTCCGTGAAAATGCATTACGAACATAACAAAAATAGCCTTTATTTCTAAGATAATAAGGGGTTTTGGACGAATAGAATATAAAACCAATAAGGTATATAAAACCAGTGTTCGGTTTATTGTACGAAGAAATTTGTAGGTAAAGTCAATAATAAATTGTAGGCCATGCTTCTAAGAAACACTTGACTGTCGCGATGGAATCCTTTTGATCAAGAGTAGTTAATCCAGGAAACTATGCTGGCATTACAGTATTACATACTTCAAATAACGTATGAAAATGCAACAATTAGGTATGATTGTTCCTTGTTATTTTAGTCGTGGTTTTAACTTGACATAGGACAAACCGGGCCGGCACGACAGTGTGGAGCCGCGGCAGAATCAAGGACTCCCGCGGCTCCGTGCGCACGTGATCGGAGAGACACCGGGGTGGTTTTTAGTCAGTAGGAGTCTGACAGACCCCGTCGCCCACCCCAGGGCGGCGCGGCGGTCATCCATTGAGGATTTTCCAACCCGGAACTAAAAAAAAATGTCTCGGGACCAAACACCACATCAACCAGAGGAATAATTGTGTTATACACAGCCAGTAGCAATAGTTTTCGTTGAGACAGACAACTTACATTGTTGAACCGAAATAATCCAACATATGCATAAATGGTTTAGCAATGGCGCCGATTCTATTGTTCACAAACTAAACTAATTTTAAGTTAGGGGTCATCCATAAAGTACGTCACACACAAAAGGGGGAGGGGGGTGTCGACAAAGTGTGACATGGTGCGACAAGGGGTGGGTGGTGTACTAAGTTCCGTGACATCACATTTCAAAATCGAACATATCTAGATTCTTTTTATATACAACGTGTAACAAAAAGGGTATATACATACCAAGGGCATGGCATATTTCGATGATATCAAACGATATCGGAAGGGTTTCAACTCAAAATAAAATACTCAAAAAATTGGTACCAAACTTTCGGTTTCGTGTGTTTCTTAAAATCAAATCATAACAAACGTGGCAGCACACTACATACGTTAATAACTACTCGTTACCCGTCACGTTACTTGGCAAAATCCGATAAATGTCTTCAATATCTCTGTGCGACTAGTATGATAGTAGCCTATCACAGGCGGTGTTTTTCCTCATAACTTCCTAACATAAAGAGATAAAATTAAAAAACCCTTCCAATACCCTTTGATATCATGTAAAGATGCCACGCCTTTGTTATGTATATACCCTTTATGTTACACGTTGTATATTCAATAGTTTATTGCTTTGTTATTGTTTCAAATATTTGATATAATGTTGATTTCATAAAAAAAGTACTTAATTTAAATGGAAATAAAACTAAATTCGGAACTGCTGCTTTAATTTAATAATTTTTCGATGTGAAATTACAAAACACGTGACGTCACACTAGGGGTCACAGAAATGTGACAAGGACGGGGGGAGGGCTCAAAAAATCATGAAATTCGTGTGACGTACTTTATGGATGGCCCCTTATGTGCATCTTTTTCTTTCCATTTCTTTAAGAAAAGGATAGAACATAAACTTTTAATGTAATCCTGTCAAATTAAGATACTCCATAGACAGTTTAGACGCGATTATAAACATGGCGACTAAAAATACGCCAATTTACGTCAGGAGCGCATTAATTTGACAGGTCTAAACTGAAATTTTATCTTTTGTCATTTTCTCAAAGAAATGGAAAGAAAAAGATGATTCGGTTGTGATTGATATGGTGCAGGATGCTCGTTTTTTGCTTCTTTCATTTACAATTAGAATTCGCAAGGAAGAAAATTACATAGCTATTGCTTTAGATGTTTGAAAAATGCGTCGTAAGGATTTTCCGTCGTAAGTCTGTTGTGCAGTAATCCCGCAGAGATCTACACTCCTCACATCCAACGGTAATAATATCATCAGGACAGTCTATAGTTACTTTTGTCCTTCATTATATTTGTCCTATAGCAGTCGCGGACAGCACGGTCTTTGTTCCAACGACCCCACTTTCAGCAAATATCAAGGAAGCCATAAACAATATTTGAGCTTTACTAAGAAATCACAAAACAACGAGTCTAACTTCATTCGCATTCCAGAGACGATTTATTTTAGAGTTCAAACGAAATTAACATATTCCGTAGTAGGTACGTACAAGAGGAATAAAGACAACACCAACTATATCTAACAAACTGATTAACAATAAAATTAATGGTCGGGGCCACAACATAAATTTTGCACGTGCACATGTGACATGAACACTTGTACAGTGAAGGTCACATATCTTGCACCAAAAATATATCATTTTATAAATTTATTGCGTTCATCGTGAATGAGTGACGTCCATATGAGCCTTCAGATGCGCAAGAGTTGATATTGTTCGGGTTTTGACGTTTACTGCGTGGATGAGAGTGGGTGTGATTGTGACACCTTTTATTACAAGCACAACAGTGGTTAAGTTGAAGTGAAGTGAGTTGTGACTTCCGCATTACGTACGTTAATGTTTTAAGTGTTTTCTGCTGAATCTTTGTTTGAATATTCTAACAAAGCGCAAACTGTGTCATCGCTGCAATTCTATTTTTTTAAACTAACTGTACTGACACCTATTCAAAAATCTGCAGGGCTATTCAGTAAATAACAGTGAAAACTTGGCCGAAGTTCACTATAAGTGGTTGTCATTCCACCTCCATCATCATCATCTCAGCGTATAATCCCGGTTGCATCCGAGGCTTTCGCGTTGGAGCCCGGGGTCCGCTTTTCTACTAATACGCCTCGCCTCCATTTCGCACGATCTCTGGCATCCCGTGGTGTGAGATTGTTGGCACGCATGTCATCTCTTACAACATCATGCCAGCACTTCTTTGGTCTACCTCGCTTGTTCCGGCCCGGTGGAAGCGCCATGGCAAGACACTTGTTACCCACGTAACATGCCGTGTACCATGTTTTCCTAAGACGTGATCGTACCAGCGTAAGCGACTCTCTTGCAGTTTGGTTGCTATGTCCCGGACACGGAGTCTGCCACGGATGCGGGAGTTCCTGATGCGGTCTTTCCGCGTAACTCCACACATCCACCGCAGCATATTCATCTCCGTGACACGCAGCTCCTGCTTGTGTTGCTTAAGCACAGGCCACGCCTCACTGCCATACAGAAGAACAGGTCTAATGATGGTCTTATAGACCTGTCCCTTACGCTTAACCGGCATTTTGGGGTAACAAATGACACCTGTCACCTCACGCCAATTTACCATTTCACCTGATGCTAGGAATTAAAACCGGGCTAACAACAACAGTGAGCTTTTTACAAAATAGATCTTCTTCAGCCTGTAGAGGTCCAGTGCTGAACAAAGGCCTCCTCCAAGGCTTTCCACAATGACCGGTCTTGTGCTGCCCGCATCCATCGGCTTCCGCAAGCTTCACCAGATCATCAGAATAGATCGGTTGTCTCAATCTTCATATCATCTAAACTTTTCATATAAATCGTGTCATACGAAATCGGTATTACTCAGACCAGACGAAATAATCCAAACAAAGAATCAGCAGTATTTCCTATAGAATTATGCTCATATTTAAAAAAAATCTACACATTAATTCCGTGACAGCTGCAGTTCCGCCTGTGGTCACGTGGGTGAGTCAAGTTTGCCGTTACTAGTACGCTTGGCCAGTTCTTGGGAAGGTGCGGGTTGACCCGGCATGGGGCTTAGTATATACTTAAGGGTTGAATATGTTACCATCTGTTTTATTCTATTGCGTAAGTTTCATGACACGGTAGCTGTTTAGACGCACTATTAATTTAAATATTATTATTTGGAACGGTGATAAAATCGCAACCAGAAACTTATCGAAATTTTCTCAGAGGTTTTTCCCTTTTATTCATAAACGTTGCTTAAAGTTACCTAGTGATTAGCGATTGTTTAACACTACAATTTAGATATTTGCACGTCACTTAACTTTAGTCATCGTTTATGAATAAACCCCTTAAACACTGTGGTGTTTATTCATAATCGATGATTAAAGTGACGTTCAAACGTCAAAAATGTATAGTTAAAGAATCGCTAATGATCTATCATTAATTAACTTTAAGCAAC
The DNA here is from genome assembly GCA_017933935.1 of Sesamia nonagrioides. Lineage (NCBI taxonomy): Eukaryota > Metazoa > Arthropoda > Insecta > Lepidoptera > Noctuidae > Sesamia > Sesamia nonagrioides. The sequence goes on along the minus strand of JADWQK010000492.1, from coordinate 199,464 downwards.
ATCTATACTAATATATAAAGCTGAAGAGTTTGTTTGTATGTTTGTTGGTTTGTTCGTTCGCGCTAATCTCGGAAACTACTGGACCGATTTGAAAAATTCTTTTTGCGTTGGATAGCCCATTAATCCAGGAAGGCTTTGGGCTATTTATATAGCCGCTCCTTTGGTCGCAGCGTGATGTTATCATCACGCTGCGACCAATAGGAGCGGAGCATAATTAATTCCACGCGAACGAAGTCGCTGGCGGCTGCTAGTTCAAGAATATAGGGGTTTATTTACAAGCATGAAGTTATATTAAAACTCGTTTAATTATATAAACCTTCACAATAAGCCCGGAAAGTCGTGATAGGGTTCGACCAATAAATTCTATTCCCATTGAAAGATAAATCTTTTTTCGATTTGACGTCATGACACCATATTTGAGTTAACAAAGTCAACAAAACGTTTAATTAAGACGTCGACAACCCTAAACTGTCGTTCGTAATTTTAACAATGAAGCCAGGTGCGCACGCGCTTATGGCGCGCGACAGGAAGTCGATACTTTATCTTGAAGATAACCGGCACATCGCTAGAATTCATAATGGGTAACTTATACGGGTATCTCAATTAGTACTTTCAAGATTATTCTTCGACTTAATTGGGCTAAGGGTATTGCTTGGTAAATAATTGTGGTAATAATTGAAATTTACTGGTAGAAACTTAGATTGCGAAACTGGATATAAAATAGAATAGTTTAGAATACTCTTGTTTGTACACCATTTAAATTACAGAACATAAATATGAACATTTTACAAAGGGTGACACAATGGGCGGTCTTATCGATAAGAGCAATCTTTTACAGAAAGCCTTTGGATGGAATACCAAGGGGAAGGAGAGACAAATAGGGTAGTTTACGAAGTACTTTTTAGATTATACAATACAGTTTCTACAAAAGATATTTTTCGTTGGCCATCAAGAAAACTAAAAACAGCTGTTTCATAGAAAAGTGCAATAACCTAAATAGTAAAAATGTGAGGCTAAGAACAATTTCAACCACTTGGGGTACCTACCTATGAAAGAACATATGGATTCTGCGAATACTGTGTGGTGAAGTTAGCTGTCAATATTGATACATAAATATATAAAGCTAAAGAGCTTGTTTGTTTGAACGCGCTAATCTCAGAAACTACTACAGATCCGATTTGAAAAATTATTTTTGCTTTGGATGGCTCATTAATCCAGGAAGGCTTTAGGCTATATAACATCACGCTGCGACTAATAGGAGCGGGGCATAACTAACTCCAAGCGAATGCATCCGAAGCTTTTCAGTTTTGTAGTCTGGGGTCCGCTTTACCAGTCTAACTGCTGGTTTTGGCTAAACTTCGATATTTTCCGTGAAGCGACAGCCGTCTGACCTTCACAACCCGAAGGCAATATCTGATAAATATGAATAAAGCTAAGTTTATTATTACTAACCTATGGATTTAATTTGTGCGTCAGAAATACTTAAACAATTTAACCAAATTATTTGAACCAAAGCAAATATGCTTTGGTTCAGAATCATGTTCTGAATTCATGCTTACAGTTCTCGCACTGATTACAAATTTTTCCATTATTTAAGTAGGCTATGGTGAAGAAATGTAAAGAACACATTCCGATTTTGCTCTATATTTTAGGCCATTGGAAATTCGTTGATATTTTTCTAGATTAATCGCATCCCAAGCCTACCTTTGATCTGGAAACCGTTAAGAGGGAACTCTGTTTTCTTCGAAGATAATGCTTTTAGAGCATTATTTTTTTTCTACAATTTTCACAGTGATTATACGTGCCCCTATCATTTGATATTTTCCGAAACTTAATTAATAAAAGAAATACAATAAGTATATCAAAATCCCAAAAAATTCCCAACTTTTACAGTGATGTTCAGATGACTAATTAGACAAACGTGATAAGTTCTTGACAAAAAAGAAAATAATAGAAGCATAGGTATACTTTTCCTCTAAATTTTGATATAAAAATAATTGAGATCTGTCGTGTTTTCAAAAAGAAAACAGCGGTATACGAAACGTCTTTTGGTTAACGTTTTTGTAGGTAAAATCAGTCTGAGCTGCAACTGTCTTTTTCGCACTTTACCGGGAGAGGTTGGAAGCAGTGCGACGGCAATAGTTTCTTCAAATACCTATTTTCCAAATTCCTCGGCACTAGAGTCCCCTCTTAAACGTTCATAACTATTTTAGGCTCCATTCCAAAAGACTCCCTAATCACGTTATGCATTAACTTGTCGATATTTTATAAACATTGTGGTATTTTAGCGCCTTAGTAATATTTGTGTAGCCAGTGCCACGTAAGCAACCATGGGTTGTAGACAATAACAAAACAAAAACCATTCCACGTAAAACAATATTCCATTACCTCACTGGTTCAAAATATTTGCACTACACTGTAGACTTTTATAGGGCTGTCGTTACTTTGTCACTTAAATAAAGAAAGAAAAGTACTCCTGATACATTACTGATTATTTCATAATTATTTGTACTGAATGTATGCTTTTAAGTTTTCAATGTATTTTTTTACTGAGTAGAAATAAAATGTATGACTGGATGTATAAAAATTTATTTACCTATACTAATATACAGTATGTTAAATAACAGAGGGCGTTCCCTTAAACTCGTTAATATATATCATTAATAGATTAAAATAAAAATATCAGCATAGAAAAATAAGCATAAAAAAATCCGAATAAAAAAAAATCTAATTGGAAATAAATTTTAAACCTCCTGTTTTAAATCAAAATAGTAGCGTAGTATCATAAACAAATTGCGACCTTGCCGTCTTTCAAGTTCGCGTGTACAGTGTGTTTCTTTTACATGTCAATTTAAAATGTTTATTGAATATTTTCTTATTGGAAAAATTTAAAAAAAAAATTGTTTTCGAATGGAAATATTTTTTTTAGCATGTATGTATGCTATACTATTTCGGGTTAACGGGAACGCCCTCTGTTAGTTAACATACTGTATAAAGCTGAAGAGTTTGTTTGTTTGTTTGAACGCGTTAATCTCAGGAACTACGGTTTGAAAAATTCTTTTTGCGTTGTATAGCCCATTAATCCAGAAAGGCTGTAGGCTATATAACATCACGCTGCGACCAATAGGAGCGGAGCATATAAAGAAAAATATATCGAAACTTACGCGGGTGAAACCGCATGGCGCAGCTAGTATAAAATAAAAAGAAATTTTATTTAGCATAGATTCCTCAAATGGCATTCTATATCATAAACCAGATAGCTAGAAATACAAATCAGATAGAAAGTGTAAAGTTGTATGTAAGAAAACAGCAGAAAAATATCTTATCAATTAACCCTGAGAGGTTCAAGTTCAACCCACAAGCAAATCATACATATTATGTAGGTATATGGTATCAAAATTGCAAGTCTCAATCTGTCAAAAATAGGTCTACTTTATTTCATTCCTTTTTGAAAAGTTTTGTAAACTTTTTCGGTAATCGCTTCTTCAAGACTTCGAATGTCATTAATAACGGGAACTGGTCTTCTGATTTGACTATATAAATCTCTTCATAAGAGCATTTGATAGCCCTCAACACATGTGCAGACTACAGTCGGCTATCGCAGCAAGGCAAGGCCGTATACAAATAGAACCTTGTCGTAAAGCTTCCATCACATAGTTGTTGGTTTGGCCTCACCGTATAAGGATTTTCCGAGCTTTTTAGATATTGGTTTACATGTTAACAAGGTTTTCTGTCGATTGGGAAGGTTATGATGAAATATTGGAAAATGTTTTCTTGCGAACATTGTTACAACATCGTAAGCCGTCGCTTGTTTCTTCTTTAATGAGTTAGGTGATGTTTTTAGATTTTATCTTAACCCCCTTATTTATAAACGTTGTTTAAAGTTAACTAGTGATTAGCTATTCTTCGATTCTTTAACCATACATTTTTGACCTTTTAACGTCACTAACTTTAATATTCGTTTATGAATAAGCAAGTGTTTAAGGGGTTTATCCATAAACGACGATTAAAGTTAAGTGCACGTGCAAACGTCAAATCACTAGTTAACTTTAAGCAACGTTTATAAGTAGGGGGGTAAATGTCCTATGTACAAAATGTGAAATAGGTAAATATATTATTCTGAAATTAATTTCAATAATTTTAAAGATAGAAGATCACGTGATTTTTTTCTTAAAATTATAGGTACATAACGGATTCAGTTCAGTTTTGTTAGTCCTCGCTAAGTTTGGAATCACTTATGACTATCACATACCTGACTGGGATGGTGTCTGTACAGGTACAGCTTGGTGCCGTGCAGCACACCCCACACCTGCTTCCAGGACCTGTCACTCGCGCGCTGTGGTAACAAAAAAAAAAACATATATTGTGAAATGAACGCAAAAAGACATTGTGTTGTAAGCCTATATAATAAAACAGCTCTTTCTTCACGACTGCGTGAGGAAACCGGCTAGTCCTAGAGCAAACATTTCGAAGACATGTGATATGGCACGTTCAGCAACAAGAATCTATTAAGAATTTTGTTCGGAATCGTAATTACTGAGCATTTTATTAAAATTGCATGACTTAATTCCTCCATCCATCCGACATAATTCCATGTTCCTCAGACTACCCGTCACACAGCGAGAAGCCACCCTTACGTTGTTGACATCACTACGATCCGGACATTGAAGGACTGGGACAATTTGCCTGACTTACCATCTGACTACAATTTAAGTGTCTTCAAGGCTGGAGTGAATAGGCTCTTTTTTATATGGCATCTCGTAGGTGACTACTAGGAGACCGTAACTACTTAATCGGACTTTCCTGTGGATGCCTTAATTAAAATTAAAGCCTCCAGCCAGGGGCACTTAAAACTAAATTAAAATTAGGCGTCTACGCACTAAGGGCACCCCCTGTGGGGTACGACCTCGGCTTAGGGCGTCGCTAGAGAGGACAGCAAAGGACGGCTGGATCAGATGTGTTCTTAATGGTTTGATGACCATGACGTTTCCTAGTACTAGCTCTGAGAAGAAACGCCGAAACAAACTCAGAGGTCATTGATGGGACATTATGATATTACTGGCTCAGCTGCGGCGCGGGCTGGCCTTCATCGGACAAGGGACGGGGAGGGATTACTACGTGGAGCGCGTCGCGATGGACCTCGGCGGCGAGGTCGGTAGGTCGGTCTGTTTTGTGTAATGTGCTGGTGGCCCTATTGGCCTCTTGGAAGAGGGTAATGGGGTCATCGGAGTCTGTGAGGGCATGCCGAGGGCGGCAAAGTCGGGAGATGGTGGAGGGAGTGTGATTGACAACCGCTGCTATAAGAGGATTGCGGTGCTTGGCAGCAGTGTCAAAGAAACGCTTGGAAAGGCGTTTCATGAACTGCTGGATGGTGGGGATTTTGAGATCAAGATGGAGGATCTCATTTCGAACGAAGTGAATAGGCTCGTAATAAACTAGCGCGATTTACCATCAACGATTGCAGCACTGCTTACCATCAGGAGGGATTGGGGTCAACCACTTTAAAAAAATATCTAAAAGAAGAGCGCTCTGATTCTTTTTCTTTTCTTTAACTCAGAGGTTTTATTAGAATACTAGCTGTCCGCCCGCGGCTTCGCCCGTGTGGAATTCGGTTATATCGCCCTTTTTAGATTTCCCCCGAGAATACGATTTTTTTTTCTCATGTCCTTTCTCAGGGTCTAAAGATTGTCTATGCCAAATTTCATCAAAATCGATTGAGATGTTTAAGCGGGAAAGAGCGTAACAGACAGACAGACAGAGTTACTTTCGCATTTATAATATAAGTATGGATGCCAAAAAGGAGAAATCATCGGATCATGACATGTAAAACATCTTTCGTTGCTGACCGTGCATGCCACATGTTTTCGAACGGTTGGTTGTAGTGACTCTATGACGTAGGCAATCTACCACGCAGGCCTAGCAGTGCAGGCAGAGCAGAGCAGCTCGCCGCCCGGTAAGGACCAGGCCTGAGTCGACAGCGCATTGTGTTTCACGCGCGCCTCAAAGAGACGTCAGTACATCGTGACGGGATCCACGAAGACCGATGTCAGAATCAATCTTGCGGGTTGGTCAAAAGAGAAACCGTGGCCCTGGCGCACAGGCAAGTGAAAGAACACGAGTGTGTTTAGCCAGTCAAAGTCCAACAAGTCTGATTAATCTACACCAAAAAAAAGGCCCAATCGAGCCCTGACTGAACCTGCACCGCAGAATGCCTACGAACCACTTTAACCGAGAGGATGCCTTGTGTTCTGGTAATGGGGACATTATAGTCTGATTATGAAATTAATCCGCAAAAACAAAACGCTCTATACAAATTAAAAAATATAATAATAAAAAAGACATAACTACAATACAACATACAATATCCTCAAAAGCCCCGTATCTAAGCCAAAACAATGTGAGTGTGTGTGTGTGCAGTTTATTTAGTTCATACCTTGCCGTTGCTGACCACCATCTTGATTTGCACGTTGCCTTGCACGTCTCCTTCAACGGCTTCCACTGCATTCTCCGCTATCTCCTCCTCTCCTTTCTTCGTAGTGCTATATAACAACATTAATTATTTACATATATCCTTATGTAGTAAGTATTTTAAAATGCCGATAGAGGCTCTAGTGATGTCCTTTACTCATAAGAATTTTTGATTATGTAGGAATTTAAATACTAAAGTGAGTTTAAGACTGGGATATTAAAACATATTTTTTTTTAAGATAAGGCCTTTCTTATTAAGCCAAATATCACCTCCAAAGTGATCTATACGTAGTTTAAGGTTGGTAGGTTCTACAGTGTGATTTTTTTTTTTTTTTTTGATAACTGATTTCAGTTATTTATTATAAAGAAATTCATCCTATCCTTTTCTTAAAGAAATAGAATAAAAAAAGATTCACTTAACATAAAATTAGTTTAGTTTTTGAACATGAGAATAGGCGCCCGTACCTACTTAGAATTAAAATAATTGTCCCTCTTTTATTATTTTACTAGCTTTCCGCCCGCGGCTTCGCCCGCGTGGAGTTCGGTTATATCGCGCTTTTTAGATTTCCCTCGGGAACATCATATTGTTCCGGGATAAAAGGTAGCCTATGTTCTTTCTCGGGGTCCAAAGATTGTCTGTACCAAATTTCATCAAAATCGGTTGAGAGGTTTAAGAGGGAAAGCGTAACAGACAGGCAGACAGAGTTACTTTCGCATTTATAATATTAGTATGGATTTTATTGGGCAAAACGACTCGAAATAACATTAATTTGGAATAGACTTTACCTTAGAATTAATGGTAACAATTTGCACGTTAATGTCCCTGTCAACGTGTATACTTACTTGAAGGTATGTTCAAAACCATTTATTAAAAATGCAATCCTAAACTAACAACTAATAAATAACACAAACATGCCGTGTATACATTTAGAGATTAAATTGTAGGTACATACATACGAGTAAAACGGTAGATAAACGATTAACAATGAGCATCTACACTGAACATGCACACATCAAAATACCGACAAATTATCTCCATGCAAATATCTGTTATGTTGTAGAATCACGTCTGTTCCACCGAATAAGATATTTACAAAGCTCTCCCCAAACAAGTTATTTTTTTTAAATCGATTTGCGGATGAATTTGTTTATAATGTGGGTTGGTAAATTTGTTATTGAATGGGTTTCACTTTTTAGTGATATTCATTACTTACTTACCAATTTATTTAATTATTTTATCATGATAAAAGCAGTGCAATGCGATTTAATTCAATACTTTACACTAAAACATTGAAAAATAAAGTTCTTTAATTTGACTACTAGAGGCGCTATCTATGAACGCATTCGTGTAACTATTGCCACACATTAGAAAAAGCGCCATCTATGGGTGAGCCGACGTACCGCGTGGGGAGGACGGCTTGAGGGTCGAATATTCTCAGCAGCGGAGTTATGTCATCCGTGAACCGAGAGGGGCGCCACTTTCGCTGTCTTGAACCCAATCACATAAACCCCGTTAGTATAATTTGACCAATTGAACCCACGCTATGTTAAGTACACATGATAATGGTTACTTACTATTGGCTACAGACAATTTATGGTAACAATCGTCTATCTACAACATTTCTATGACACAGTGATACTAGAAATTGGTGCTAATAACAAATATTATGTTATCTGGACAAATATAGACAGTAGTTAACTACTTTGGGTATCTACTGGACAGTGTAATACAATTATACAATATGTAAAGAAAACCCTGTCCGATCCGTGAAGGTATTGTTAGGTATCGATAACTGATTCTACTAATGCCTAGAAAGCCGGGCTAAACTTAAAAAAAAAACCCCTAAAAAAAAAATTATTTCGCAAAAAGAGGTAACTTAAAACATGTACGGTAGGCAATACATGCGCGGGCGAAGGGGGCAGGGTACGGGGCACGCGGTCGCATCGCTACTCGCTCATAATAATACCGTCAAAAATGGTGTTGCCACTTTAAAAAAAAAATACTCAATTTTGGGGAAGTTGGAATTAATTCACGAAAATAAAAGATTTTTTCCAAATTCCTTAGTAGGTATTGTTACTATGATGATTACGTAAAATTTCATATTTTACCCTTTCTTATCGTTATGGGTCGGACGGGGTTTTCTTTACATACTGTATAGATAACAGTTTTCACTTGTACTTGTCACATAATTAAAAAATCTGTTCGAAGAGAAAAACAGCAAAATATTGGTCAATAGACAAAAGCGTACAGGTGACAAAACAAATGACAATTCTCTATTTATATTTTTATAAGTATTTATGGGTATTGTGCAAATTGTTCAGGGTACATACCCTCTAAGTCCTTGTGGGTCGTTATCTGGTTCCACGTCACTGTCGAGGTGCAACCGGTCACCCCATGTGGCTTTCAAGTACGAAACCCTTCGCATGGCGCGTTCTTCTTCTGCTTAAAAAGGAAATAAACCTTATTAGTCTTGTTATACGGTTACATTTTCATTGTCAGAATAAGTCTAATAAAAATAGTAATAATAATCAATTGTGGCGTTTATTCTCATGCAGTTAGAGTTGATTATAACACTTAGTTAACTGGTTTACTGACCACCGAGTTGAGCATCTTTCTTTTGTCTTCTTGTCACCAAATCATCGGCAAAACCTGTCCAAAGAAAATACTTAGTAAAACAAACATTCTGAACACAACATTGTACCATAACATTAGTATATTAGACATCGAATGACCACGACGGTTAGTTCTGCGTTAGTAGCACACCTAAAAGCACACAGCATTCCTTGAAAACGTTTAGAGAAGACAGGTAAGTCCGAATCGCCTCCTCCCTAGTTTCAAAGCAACGTCCTTTCAATGGACATTGCTTTGAAGCCTGATTCGTTATCACATAAACATGGGTCGGATTTGTTAGTGAACGAGCAGGAAATAAAAGTGCAATTATTGCTGATATCGCGTCGAGTAGCATTAGAGTAACAGGCAATTCCGGCAGCATTGACGTCTTAAGTCCGTAGGGAGAGGTACGGAGTTACGGCGTCAAGAAAGTCACAGATTTAGCATACAGATTTTCTCTCCCAAAGCTTGTCTATTTATTTCCATACTGTATGTTTAAAATGTTATTATTAGTGTTAAGTACAGTACCAAGGAGTTTAAACGACACATCGCGCTTTAGAAAGAGACTGCCTTATTGGCGTGACAGGGACAACGTGTCAAAGCAGAACTCTTCTAAAGCTAATGTACCACTTTACAACCAGCTCCCTAATCGGCGAACACATTTTTGTAAAATGATTTTGGACCGCCCATTGGTCCGTTCGGTCCAAACGATCCCAACTAGTCGCAATCATTTGACAAAAATGTGTTCGCCGATTAGGGGGCAGGTTCAGCAATCTGTATTCCAGTCTGTGACGTATCTAAGTTGCACATGCAGCGCGACACTCGGCAGGCAGGTAGGGAGGGGACGAGCATTCCGGGGAGTCTCGTCGTCCGACCTGAGTCGGCGGGCGTGCTGGGCGTGGGCGACGGCGAGGCGGGCGCGGGCGGCGCCAGGCTGAGCTGCGTGGGCCGCGCTCGCGGGTCCGCGGTGCCCAGCGACACGCGGTTCATGGCCTCCATCTGTTCCTTGTTCAGGCCCATTCGTCGCTTCGCGTGACTGCCATCTTGGGGCGGAACGGTGCCATTAGACGCGTGCGAAGCTGTATATGTGTGTGTGTGTGTGGCCTTCTCATTGGTCGGCGCGCTTTGAGGCTCAACGGTTTATTCGAATGCTCAAATTTAAAATGCTTCCTTTTTTATTTGATCTTGTTTATTTTCAGAAATTAATGGATGCATAGACAATAATAACAGTAGGAATAAATACGCATAGTTTATAAAGATTGAGAATTATTAAGACTTTAGAAAGATGATTCCAAATTAAAATTAATTATGAATGAATCAATAATCAAGTAAAACCTTACTTGATTATTGATTCATTCATAATTAATTTTAGTTTTGAAATTTGGATGATTTAGATATTAAAGCATTCAAATAAATGGTTTTGGAAATAAGCGTAACGCCAACCAATAAGCCCAAAGCTAAATACCAAAGAAACACATTGTGTTCAACAATTTTATTGTGTGTAATGTTTGTGGTTATAAAAAATCTTTGAGCGGAAAGTCCATAAATCGAATGAATTGAAGTTGATGACGATAAAAGAGATCCACCATTTTGAAATCTATGTGGTTTTTTATATATTCATTACTTTCATGAATCAGAATGGCCAGAAGCCTCATAAGTATGTCTCATTTTGATCCTTCCCCTATGAGGCTTTATATGAACAGTCTAGGTATTTATATACTAATTTGAATGTAAATGAAAAGACAGTACAATAAACTTTTCATATTAATGAATGATGAGGTTAATGTACTGATATACATATTTTTTATCGATACAAAAATCTAAAATCTAATTTAATTACAATGGAGGATTTATAATAATTGCCCCTTACGCCTTTACGGCTTACACTTAGATGTTCTACTGTGAATGTGTAGTGATGTGAAACCCTGTACACTAGTGATGTGATGTGTTCTAGTAATAATTTTATCGAATAATGATTTACCTGTGGCATGATGTCTTCTAATAGGTAATCCATCGCTTCCGGTACTATTCGACCTTGTTCTCATTTGAACCTTTTCTACTTCTGTAAAAGAGAAAATTAATTGTTTTAATAAATTTTCTTGAAATTAAGCTATTTCGTATCTAACAACCTTATTGATATTTGTACGAAACAAAAGTTGAGTCAAAGGATAGGAATCTGATATTCTGGCCAATACAATTCATTACTTGAAACTGTTATTTATTTCATCATTATTATTCGTCATTTTAGCCGAAAGACAGCTGGACATAAGCCTCCCCTAAATTTATTGCATTAATATTGTTTTTTGCTAGAGTTTAGCTTCTATATTGATCTTTGTATGTATATGTCTCTCCGAATTGGATAGTTCAATGAAATTGAAAGCTTTAGCTCGCCTGGAACATTCTCTGAGATCAAATTTTTGCTTCAAAATGAATGTTGTTGTTCCTCCCGCGTAGGTTTCGATATGTTTTTTTATATGCTCCGCTCATATTGGTCGCAGCGTAATGTCATATAGCCTACAGCCTTCCTGGATTGATGGGCTATCTAACGCAAAACGAAATTTTTAAAATCGGACAAGTAGTTCCTGAGATTAGCGCGTTCAAACAAACAAACAGACGAACTCTTCAGCTTTATATATTAGTATTGATGTAATGGTAAACGTACCGGGCACATATCCGTCTGGTGGAGGACAATGTAAATGTTTGCTGCCGGTGATCGTAAGCTGATTGCCTGACAAGCTGCCGCCTAGCAGTGACTCCTGATCCAACTCTGTAATGAAACGAAAACAATTAAATATCATCATTACGATAAATTACACTTTAGTTGATTTATAAAATGAAAGAAATAAAATAATCTTTATTTTTTTTTCTCCGATAACCTACATCCAAACAGACTTTGTAGTGCAATACAAAGGTACGGACGACAGTCAAATATTCCTAATCAAACTTGAACCTTAATGCATTAAGATCTTTTTTTTTTTGACGGAAAAGCCAAGATGAGTGCCACGCGCATTTTTCATTGGACTTTTAAAATTATTTTAGTGTAGTTTACTAAATAAAAGCGCGTGATTTATATAGTAAAAAGTGCATTCAGTAAATAATTCATAAAGACCATTGAAATATCGCAGCATAGTGGCCACATCATGACTTTGCCTCAAACCTCCCTCAGAGACGGTTCACGCGGCCGTCTTTTTCAACTGTCATTGGCGATATCCGCCATTACTGTGAAATAAAATTTTCTAGAATTTGTTACACGTGGAAAATTTTCAAAGAATTTCTATAATATAAATCCACACAGGCCATTGATCAAGAGTTGAGGTTAAATCTCACCGTGAAAAAAGAGAAGAAGAATGCTTTAAGATAGAAGTTGAAAATCTATTTAAAAAATCTTTCAGATTGTAGCAGCTTGAAGTGCTGTCGTCTGTACAATAAAAAATACCACATAATTTTAAAAGTAAGTAGGTTAGCTAACCTTGTGGCTGCACATCCAGCGACCTGGCCTCTCGTCTCGCAGTCCTGGTCTCGAACTCCTTCCGCCTGAGCGCCACGCTGGGCTCCAGGCGTGTGGTACTGAGCCTGGCCAGCTCACTGCGAGCTACTTCGGTGCGTCGTGAACAGCCGCCGCGCGCCTCTTCAAGCTGACGCGTCCGAGCTGTTACTAGCTGCAGTTCTGCTACTGGGTATCTGAGGAGTACGTAAGTACGTTTTAACTGTGGGTTGTAGATGAAAACCAGCGTCAGATGGCACATCTTGTGTTGTCATCTGACATTATGCTAAGCTGAGGCCCTTTTGGCATTATAAGCTAAGTTTTATATTTTTAAGTGTTAAATCTTATGCTATAATGTCAATAAACGCATTTTTCTTTCTCAGCTCTAACCAGAGGAATTCTTGTAAATTTAAGTTTACAGTTTGACAGGCTCTACCTGTCAAAAAACACTAATTTTCCTATACTTTTGATAAGTTTTTGGCATTTGCAAACATATTTTTAATGAATTTAATGACATGATTTGGACTTCAGATGGCCGAAAATGATGACCATTTTGGAGGTAAACAGGGCGTCATACCACCTGATAAAATGTGATTATCATAAGCAGCATGCAGTGAATTCCCGATATGTTATAAACAACAAATACAACTGTCTTTTATGTATGTATTTCATTAGAATTCATATCTTTGTAACCTAAACAAAGTATTGGCAAGTACTAAGCAGGAATTAGTATGGTGTAAGTAAACACTATCCCGGAAGAACGTTTTCAAAGAGCTCACTAGGTTTTCCTGCCTGTCATACTATACTATACTAGTATACTATACTATAGTGTATTTCTCCGTGGTAGGCCATAACAACGGCTGCCGGCAGAAGTTACCACCAGACAAAGACTTGCCGCCAAGCGATTCGTCGTGTTCCGGCATGATGTCTGGTGAAGCCGTACGGAGGACGGGTCTGAGCAGTTGTGTTGCGATGTGTGGCGGGTACAATGCGCCAAATGTTGTTATGTCGGGAGTTTGGTCGCGGAGAGTCTCCAGATCAATCTCGCTCTAGCGCAGCATCGTTTGGTCGTGTTCGTCTTGGGTTTAACATTGCATCACCTTGCTCAACTGCCGTCATCCTTCCTATTCCTAAGTTTTTTAAGTGAATAGGCTTAATAAACTAGTGCGCTTTACCATCAACGATTGCATCACTGCTTACCATCAGGCGGGATTGCGGTCAAGCGCTGGTTTATAATTATAAAAAAAAAATACTACAGCATACTCACTTGTTATCTTGATTAGCATCATCTTTAAGTTCGGTCCCTCCATTGGTAACAGTTCCCACATTCATGCCCTGAATGTTGGGCCCGGTCTCCTGTATCTTTGACAGCGTCGACACGAACTGACTCTTGTCCTGTTTCTGTCGACTCTTGTCGTTTTGAGCTCCGTTCACTTCACCATAGCCGCTGTAAGTACCGCTGTCGACACTTGCGGAGCATTCTTCTTTTCTTTCCTGGTTCTGTGGCGGGGGCTGAGGAGGTGGGGAAGCGGCGAGGGGAGGGGAAGCCGCAGGGGGAGGCCAAGCAGGCTTTTGTAGCTTCTGAGGTCTTGCGTAGAACTCCTTCTGCTTGATAGCGGGTGGGGCGTCAGGGGTAACCCAGCCAGTTGGCTGACTTGGACGTCGAAGGAAGGCCTCTTTTTGCTCGAGACTTTTTCGTATTCGCGATAGGATTATAGAGTCGTCCAGCTCTCGGCCGGTCAGGGTTGAGTTCGAGTCGAAGGATCCGAGGCTGTCTTTGCTCTCCGTCGCCGATGATGGCAGAGATGTGTCTGATTCCCGTCTGCTGTGTATAATAAGAAAACATTTTAAGATTTTGTTTTTGAAAGCCGACATATCCGATATTCGGCATAGAAACTATTATCCGGTATAAAACATATAGGTACATCAACCTGGTATGTAATAAAAACTATGATTCTAAGAAGTTCAGAAATAAACAAACAACGCATTAAAAAGTATTTACTATGCCATTCAAATTAATGAACTTACCCATCATGCATTAAATAGTGCGGTGGTCCAGGCAGACGCGTGGCGTCATATCTGGAAGGTGCCAGAGACGCCACACTAGCGTACTCTGGATCCTGGAGTCGCGCCGGGGCCTGGGGGGCCGGCAGCGCCGCCCTAGGTCTCCGGTACGCGTCGAACAGCCGCGACTCGTGTTCCGTCACTGGAGCCGGCATGTCTAGTGGGCGTTGATTTGTTTCGGGGTTGTATGCTGCTTCGCTGAAATACTGTAGGAAAAGGCACTTTTAGTATAGAAAATGGCGTTTCAAGTAGGTAAATTATAAATACCTAGTTGTAGAATTAGCCAGCTCGTCTGTTTACGGGTGTTTACTATAATTAGGTACAACCTTGAGTAAAACAAGCATCATCTGCTGACCGAGTTGTTTGGTATTTGCTGATGTTGTTATATAAAAGTATTGATTGTAGTTTTTATTTTATTGCTAAAATTTTAGCAAAACTTGCATTTTTAGCTGATACATAAAGGAAATTAACTTAAAATGATAAACTCCACGTATTACCAAACTTCCTAAGAACCAGTGCGCTATTTGAGACGTGTGTGTCATGCTGACCGAGGCTACATTGTCATCCTCATCATAAACTCACATATTCTTCACATGGGTATGCCGTAACTAATGATCATACCGATACACACACGCCGTAGCCAATACTTCGCATATTAACGTCTTTTGAATACTGTTTATCACTTCTTTTTTTTATTGTAACGTTATGTTAATACATGTGCAAGAATTGCCAACGTTATGAAGCATTGCAACAGTGTCAAAACTCACCCTTTGCAACAAATCGTGATCCCTCGGCACGACAGTGAGCCTCAATATCCTCGGCTCCCGTTGCGCTAATTGCACTACTCGCGCGTACGGAGCCCGGGACCGGCCGCAGGCAACCGGCTCGCCGTTCACGGCAAGCACTCGGTCGCCGGCGCGCAGTCCAGCCGCGGCCGCCGGTCCGCCGGGCCGCACCGACCTTACGAAGATCGTGTCCATTGGCGCACCCACCGCGCCCACCGCGAGGTGGCGCGCATCTTCGTAGAGATCCTGTAAGGATATGGTAGCAGATTAGATAAAGAACGTTAGCATCGGAGATAACAAGACGTATCAATAGAAAGATGGGTGATAATAGAAAAAAATAATAAGATAATCAGTAGCAGTAAAAGGAACTTGATAATATAATGCGTTACTTATTCAGAGGTCACGTGAAAACTGATGACTGATTAGTGAATTATCACTACAGTACTTATTTAACACTTCGCATAAATGCTACGTGACTGAAGGATCGTTTACACAAAGTCATTGTTTCTTTGAAATCTCGACTTTATCTCTGTATTTCATAGGGAAATTTACAGCTGATTTACACAATATAAAGGGTGTATCTGACATCGACGCACAAACGAGTACCATGGATCCAGTAGGTACATGATTCTGAACCCCCCAGTGGTGGAATTTTTCGTCGGCTTTTTCATGATTTAAAAAAAATTATATGAAGTTTTTTCACTTTAGACCGTTCATAATTGCTATACTTTTATAACCCAATAAGATTTTTAAGTAAAAATTAAGTAAAAATAAATAATTACACAAAAAAGCGCAATGAAAACAAAACTCGTAAAACTGTCTTATCAGCTGATTTGATAGAGTTTACATCAGGGATCAACGTCATACCTACAAACCCCCACGGCGGCACGCTTGCAACGTTCGAATGCCGAGCCGACACTTTTTTTAACTACTGTGAATTGTGTAACCGTTCATTAACGACATAAATGACTATCATAATTTTATTAGTGGCATGCGGTGTAGCCGATCCGCGAAGTTTGCGTTACGATGTCAGAAACACTCTGTACATGTAATGATGTTGTTTGTATTAAGACACTAGACATTATTATGTAACTAACTAAAACAAACGAAAAAAAAAATGGGTCTACTCACACCCACCTGCAACGAATCCGGCGGATACACTACAAGATGTCTGAGGGTGAACCCGAAGCCGTGCCGGGCGTCGGGTCGTTGGATGATGATGGTGCGGGGAGCAGAAGCGTGCGCGGCTGTCGGCGCGGGCGCAGCGGTGGGAGCCGGCAGCGCCAGCGGTGGCGGCGCTTGAGGTAACGGTTGGGGCTAGAAGGTAGAAAACATTTAATTAGTTATGTTTTTGATGTAGGTGGTCAAAGGGGCTTGTGGTCGTAGGTACCTAAGTAATAAGTGGTCCCATATTGGTACTCAGGACCATCCAGTTAGAGAAGAAGACGACTCCATCATAGTTGGCAAAGGGCTAGCAATCGCAGCTGGACAGATGAAGTTTGTATGTTCAAGTTCTAAATGGAATTAGATAATACTATGGATTTATTTTTAAAGTTCAACCACGGTTTGACATAGTTTTCCGAAACTATCGGATTCGAAATTATTCCAAGTTATTTGGAATCCGATCATGTCCGAAAATGCTTAAGTACACCAACCGCGCTAACTGGTGTATTACTACGGCGTGTAATCCAAATATGAATGAATACATTTGAAAGAAAATTTCAAAACCCGTCAGCTTAATTTAACAATATTCATAAATCTTGCTGTAACGAAGGCATATTAACTGGATAGGTACACAGAAGTCAGATAGTTCGTTAAGCGCATTTGATGACAGCCCACACCTCGTTACCAAAGCTACTTGTCCATGATAATCACGGAGAAAATGTTGCAAATCCTTAGCGAAACCTACCTCACACTGGTTATATTGTGGATTTCCTACGTAAATCATAGTTTGATTATGAATGCCTACACATTTATTCACAAATGGTTTCCTATCTGATTTGTTTAAGTTCTTATTTCAATTTGATTGATTTGACAGGCCGTAAATAATAATAATAATAATATCTTTATTTCAGACATAGGTCCATAATTTTAAACAAAAATTAAACATAAAACGTTAGTAGGGTTGTTAGTATATATAACACATAAAATAAGATCAAAACAAAAAACGTTAGTAGGGTTGTTAGTATAACACATAAAATAAAGTAAGTAGGTCTATACAGGCTACTTCCTATTTCTGAGCAAGTGAACACTCGCCCAGTAAACAGTAAAAGGACCGTTTATTTTGCACGCTAACGCTCTGAGGACAGTGTTGGAGCTGCCACGGACCCTGCTCATCATCGATGCGGTTCTTTTCCTAATGATGGAGAAAAAATCATCAATTGAAGCTCCCGCAAACATTTCGGAGGCACTGCAATACCTGGGCTTCCCCAACACTGCTCTCAGAGCATCATTGTACTGTACACGCAAGGCATTATAAGCCCGCCGCGTAAAGTTGATCCACAGACTGCACGTGTAAAATGATTGACAGAAGGCTCTGAACAGTAACAATTTCACATCTGTAGTACATCGTGCGAATCTGCGGGCCAACATATTGCAGCGGACTGCCAACGCCCTCCGTTCCCTCTCTAGGTCTGCATCATCCTGCAGGCTATCCGTCAGCACGTGACCCAACAACAACAAGACCATATTTACTTTTATAATTATTTACTATGCTATTAAAATTAATGATCTTACCCATCATGAAATATAATATGTATAGTGCGGTGGTCCAAACATTTGCTATTTCAATTTGTACAGATAGGAAACTATTTGTGAATAAATGTGTATATTCACAAATGGTTTCCTATCTGATTTGTATACGTCCTTATTTCAATTTGATTGATTTGACAGGCCGTAAATAATAATAACAAGACCATATTTACTTTTGTAATTATTTACTATGCTATTAAAATTAATGATCTTACCCATCATGAAATATAATATGTATAGTGCGGTGGTCCAAACATCTGCTATTTCAATTTGTACAGATAGGAAACTATTTGTGAATAAATGTGTATATTCACAAATGGTTTCCTATCTGATTTGTATACGTCCTTATTTCAATTTGATTGAGTTGACAGGCTGTAAATAATAATAATAAGACCATATTTACTTTTGTAATTATTTACTACGCCATTCAAATTAATGATCTTACTCATCATGAAATATATGTATAGTGCGGTGGTTCAAACATTTGCTATTTTAATTTGTACATTTTCTTTCAGTCATTTAAGATCATTAAATTGACGGATTAGAGACTTTATTAAAGATCTGTTTTATTAATTAACCTATTCTGAAATAGTGCTAAAAGCTAGCCGTAGATAGATAAACATTAAGAAGTTTATTCATAAACGATGACCAAAGTGACGTCCAAACGTCAAAAATGTATGGTAAAACAGTCATTAATAACATCGTTATTCATAAACGTTGCTTAAAGTTAGTTAACTTTATGAATAACGGAGTAAATCGTATAGAGTCTAACATATTTTCTTTTTAATTTTAGAGCTTTAATAAGTTAATAGAGTCCGACCGACATCCTACATTTTAGCAACGTAATAATTGATTTTTATGAATAAAATAATTGAAAGTACATAATAATTTTTTATCGATTATTTTTTTCCGAGAATTTCTGACAATAGGGATGTATCTTGGGTAAAAAAATTGATTCTATTTAATCCGTCATTCAGATTATAGAAAAATATTGGATACGTATATTTTGTTATATCAAATCAATAAAAATTGACAAATATAAAAGGCATCAAAGATCAGGAGTGGTGGCCGGTGACGTCACTGGCCGCTAAAAGGTGTAGTGTGCAGTGACGTCACAAGAGTTTTTAACGCGCTGTGTCGTCTTCAATTTTTGTTTATGAAAACAGAAAAAATACGTGTCTAGTATTTTTTGGAAATCTGCCTGACGGACTAATTATTTTTTTTAGTCAAATACCCTATTGTAAACTACATATATTACACTGGGTTCTATAGTATTAACGGCTAAAAACACACGTGTCTTCATGAGTAACAGTGAGAAGCCCCACGATGCATTGCGTGTTGAGTTACCTACCTATGTACTTAGCTACTCAGATTATCGAGTATCGTATACCATCAGATAGAACCTGATTTTGACTGCGTCTTCCGGATTTACCAAGGTGGTTAATTGAATAGTTACCAAGAGGTGCAATTAAGGTGGAATATTAATTTAAAAGGTAGTCATGAAGAAATTAATTACTCTTTTTGTGACTTAATGAAGGTGCTGGCAATAAACAAACCAACATAATATCTGTAAAATTAGCTTGAGGAACTGTTTGCATAACGGGTGTAAAAACATATTAAGGAAGCTGAGAGAGTCGTTAGTACTCCCCGCTATTTTAATTATTTTCTTGTACTGGACCATGGGAAACCTTCTGGTTACGGAGACATTGAAGGTCAAAATTCCAACTTTTACTGACGTTTTTTACGAAATCGAGTTAGTTATGTTAAAATATAACATTGAATACGGCCCCTTGTACAGATGACAGCACATCAAGCTACTACAACCTGTCAAATTTCTTTATTAGATTTTCAAGTTTATCTCTTAAGTATTAAGGCTCAAGGTTGATCGAGAGTATTTGGCAGTTTCTGGTAGCTAGACGTAGCAGACTTGCTGTCGTCCTTACATGCAGAGTATCATCATCATCAACCTTTTATCGTCCCACTGCTGGGCACAGGTCTCCTCTCATACAGAGAAGGATTAAGCGTAATCACCACGCTTGCTCAATGCGGGTTGGCGATTTCAGACTTATAAAGTTCAGGTTTCCTCAAGATGTTTTCCTTCACCTTCAGTCATTGGTGTCCAAGATATACTTAGAAAGTACACATAACTTTAGAAAAGTTACATTGGTACTTGCCTGACCTGGAATCGAACCTGTACACTCATATTTGAGAGGCTGGTGCTTTAACCACTAGGCTACCACGACTATATGCATGCAGAGTATACTAAACAGCAAATGTTCATATACAAATCAAATCCTTCCCAGTAATTATTTTCGGCTATGGGCTGTGTCTTTTTACGCCCTGTATATGGTTGATGGTTTTATAATTAAATCTCAATAAATTAAAACTTCCTCGATATAAAAGCTTATTTAAAAATCCTAAACATGTAAGCCATCTATTAAAGCCAACAAATACATTATCTACCATTTAAATATGACATACAAAATGAGGCCATGCTAGTTGACCCAACATTAAAAAAAAAATATAATTAAAAAAACTCATAAAATGTGTCAAAGTCGAAGAGTAACAAGAAGCCCTGCAGTGTCGTATTACCAAGAAAAGGGGAGTTATTGTCGCTTGACCAGATTGGGGGCAACCATTCCGGATTTATAGGGCTTGTACACTCCAAGAGACTTACTAAGGACCCGTTAAACATGGGATTTACATATATTTTTTTAACAACTTCGTCAGTACTAAATAAAATAATATTCGATTCCTCAGTATACGTCCAGAGGTGTTTATTTTGATTTAATCAACAGGTATATCAAAGTAGATTTAACTTAGAGCAAAAACCTGCCCCCATAATTGTAAATTTCACTTAGTCTTCTCGGGCAAAACCTGCGAGAAAGCAATAATCCAATCAACTTTTAATTTCCACCAGCCTACAGGTACGTTAATCACAAGGCCTTTGACCTCTAACGAAAGAGGCAGAGCGAAAGAGCCATAGAGCCTTTAAGCCTATGGTATTGGTAGACATACGAGCAATATCTATAACGTATGTCATTAATCACGATGCGACGGGAGCCAATTGGTACATGTAGCCTTTTGCAGGGTTAAATAGGGTTGTGCCTAGAGTTCAGAGACGATTGATAAGTTATGCTGGAGTTACTTGGTTAAATTTGGAGTGAAAATTGTAGATGGATATTAATGCAAAAGATGTTTTCCTATGTGAGGATAGTTTACAGTTTAATATTTCACGTTTAGTCTCCAATGTCTTGGTCAACAAGTAAAATCAATGAACGTGTCTTGCGAATAACAAACAGTAATTAATTTAATATCAAATTCAATCGTTAAGGGTTAAAATTTGTGTTGGTGTATCGTATAAGACTATAAGTAATATATTTTGGCTTTCAAAAAACGAGGCGGAAAATTTAATGTAAGCACTTAACGCCTACATAAACACTATTACACATTTATCGCTTAGATAACTAAAAGGATAATAAAATGACGATACAGAAGTGAAAGTAACATATTAAAGTGCTTTGCAAAACTATAAAATCGTTTAGATTTGATCACAGGAGACCCTTTCTACATGAATTTGCAATAATTATGTAAAATACTAGATAATTATGTTAAATAATGTAACTGTGGAGAGCGTAATGGTCTAAGGATGGAGTTTTAAAGTAAAATAAGCACTAAGTATCTATTAAGAAATGTTGTTAAACGTACCTACTTTATATGTATTAGGTATAAGTACAATTACACATACTAGGTTATTTGGTTTTATGGTTACTTTTCGTATTACATGCGTCCTATAATTTTTTATTGCAGTCAGGTAGATTTTTTTATATTAATACCTATGATAAAACATGAGCAAAGTTCCACAACGAGCATGGCCTAGTGGTATCGGCTGCGACTTGCACTACTTTTTGACTTTACTTACTTATAAGTCGTAGGTTCGAACCCCATAAGGCGCTGTATTTTTTGTAAATTATTTCATACTAGCTTTCCGCCCGCGTGGAGTTCGGTTATATCGCTCTTTTTAGATTTCCCTCTTAAATATAATTTTTTCCGGGATAAAAAGTATCCTATTATTAAATCCAGACTTCTAACTTTACGTCTGCAAAATTTCAAAGCAATCGGTTTAGTAGTTAAGGCGTAAAAGCGGAACAAATAAACAAAGACACTCACTTTCCCATTTATGATATTCGTAAGGATCCACTGTTCTCAAAACGGTGAAGGAAAACACCGTGAGGAAACCGTCCTAGAGCCAAAAACTTCGAAGACATGTGCCTTCTACCAACCCGCACCGGGCCAGCGTGGTAGATTACAACCCACTTCCTTTCTCCGAATGGAGGCTTGTGACCCAACAGTGGGAACATTATAGGCTGATTATGTATGTATGTGTGATAACTTATAACACATATGGATAACATACGTATTTAAAAAATATATCTATACTCAAAATAGTAGAGCAATTTTTGAATAAGCATATAATAAATCGGGTTCAGTGGGGTTCAATGTAAAATGGTTTCTAATTTTTGGCTAAATCATGGCGGTTTCTTTACGATATTTTCCTTCACCATTTTCAGAAGGTAAAAAATAAGGTAGCTTGAATGGTTCGAACTATAAACTATCTTAAATTGGTACCCTAAGCCACCACTGATCACAAAAATAAAACTTCACGTGACATCCTTAATCTCATGTCATAAAAACTTATCACTCAATATTGAGCGGTGTAAATATTTACGATAACAATGTCCGGTGATATTACAGGCAGTGATCGCAGTAGACCGCAAAGACCGTTACGTTCCATGAAACAGTGTACGGTCGCAACTACCGGAACCACTTTCCTTGCTATGTAAACTTTTAAGTGTGCTTTAATGGTTAACCTTCGAGCACGCAAAGATTAAAGTAAATATTTGTAAGTGTTGGATATATTTAGATAAACGCTTTATTTTTCTTTTGAGTCTAATATTCTAGACTCTAGAGATATGAAATTTTCTGCAAGAGTTATTTACATAACGGACAGCCTCCGTGGCGTAGCGGTGAGCGAACGCGGCCGTTGCGCAAGGAGGAGCGGGTTCGATCCCCGCACAGTGCAAATATTTGTATGCATGTATATGAATATTTGCACTGGTCTGGTCGTGCCTCGGAGAGCACGTTAAGCCGTTGGTCCTGGTGGCCATACGAACATCTAGTGGCAGTCGTTACGGGTTGTTGGAGCCCTCAAAAGTCTAACAATTGGTTTAACTGCAATGCTTAGATATCGCCTTCGGGTTGTGGAGGTCAGACGGCAGTCGCTTTCCGGAAAATATTGAAGTTTAGCCAAAATCAGCAGTTAGACTGGTAAAGCGGGCCCCAGACTCCAAAGCTGAAAGCTGCGGATCCGACTGGGATTAACGCTGAGATGATGATGATGAGTTATTTACATAACGAAGCTATAAAGCAATTTATTATAAATTGCTCCAGAGGTAAATGTAAATATATACTATGTAGGTTAACATTGATTCTTCGTAGATACAAATTTTCTGAAAAGAATTTAAAATTTTACTCATTCATTCATCATATTTCATCTCATACCTAATAATTCAAAACAACAATGTTACAAAATTCTACGAAAATAGACACAAAAATGTATATTCCCGGGATGTTTATTTTTAGAGAGAAATAACAAGTTACTTTTACGTTCGTTTAATTAACTAACACAATTTATCAAGGACACAAATTGGGTAACTAGACGCCTAAAAAATTTCAAGTTCTATTTTAAGAGTTCTTGAGACGTTTCAGACATGATCAATTGTTTCATAAGATGGACGTAGAAGGTTATCTCTGTTAGATTACGGGAATGTTTTTTTAAGAAAAGACTTTAAGTATTTGTGGAAAATTACAAAGAGAAAAGTTTACCTTGCAAGGTTGGTTTACAGAAACTGTCAAATTTAAGTTAGTGTGGTACACGCAACGAAACTGAACAACTTTCTCTATAGGACCAATACCACGAATAATTTATCACTGACCCATCGAAAACTTCAATATCTACTTGACCTAATTCACCATAAAAACCATTATTGGTCCCATGGAGTAAACTGGTCGTCTGACTGACAAATTTTCTGAATGGGAAATCATCAAATGACCTCTCCCGCTCTGGGCAGCGAGCAAAGGCATGTCAAACTTTTGCTTACTAAACATCACCCGTATTCTTCACTTGCCTTTGCGTCAGAGGCCAAGGCACTTTTTTCGTTTTACAAATTATAACCTAGTGCTTGACTGCAATCCCGCCTGATAGTAAGCATTGATGCAATCGTTGATGGTAAAGCTTGCTAGTTTATTAAGATCCTATTCAGTCTAACATTAAAGACACTTAAATTGTAGTCCGACGGAAACACCGCCGCTGGCAAATTTGCCAATCGTTCCAGTCCCTCGATGTACGCGGTATAAAAGATGAGGCAAAACGCTTCGTTCATATCGTTTCGTTTCGTTTTCGCACCTCTTTCGAACAAGCCGCGGCTCTGGCAGGCATCAGTCCTTACTATACCCATGGGTCTGTACCACGCCCTCAAATTTGGCTGGTATTTGAAAACTAACCCTGTAATAAAACCTTCAAATTGATACCTGGTCCACCTAATTTCATCAGGGTTGCTCCTTTAAACTTGTTGCTTTTGGTTAACACTATTAGCCTAAGTTTCCGTCACTGTCTGCTCTTTGGCAGTTTAATTTTTTTATCTATCCTGCTTTCGCTACTGAAAGCTGTATAAAAGGTTGATTCCATCATATTCATAACGTAGGTTATGAAAACCTGTCACTAATATAATTATTCATTTGTATTTTTTTATTATAATTGACTTTAAAGTGTTCACAAACTGGCGAAGTTTGAGTCGGACTCGCGAACCACTGGTTCAGTAGAATTATCCATATGAAAAAAGCCGTTTTTAGTATTTGTAGTTTTAACGGCAACAATAATACTTAATGCTGTGAAAATTTCAACCCAAGTAATAGGTTTCCATTTTTAACCTTTTTTTTTTGTTTTGTTGGGATGGG
This sequence comes from Sesamia nonagrioides, assembly GCA_017933935.1. Taxonomy (NCBI): domain Eukaryota; kingdom Metazoa; phylum Arthropoda; class Insecta; order Lepidoptera; family Noctuidae; genus Sesamia; species Sesamia nonagrioides. Next base: position 174,284 of record JADWQK010000492.1, on the reverse strand, counting down.
AAACCATCAAATGACTTCTTCCGCTCTGGGCGGAGCGGAAGGTCGTGTCAGACTTTAACTGACTAAAACCCACCCGTGTTTCTTCACTTGCCTGTGCGACGGCCAGGGCCACGGTTTCTTGTTTAACCAACCCGCAACCCTGACCTATCCATTTTTACCTTTTGACATTAAAGCCACATATGGCAGTCACCAATCTTCTAGAAAACCATAGCCGAACTGACCATCATAATATTTTTTCAAAGGTTTTTTATGTTTATAATAAGGCCTAATTGTCTATGTAAATAAGAACCAAAGCTATGGTTTTACTACGTCTAATCTTTAGTAGGTACTAAGTACTTACAATTTAATATTTATTCTGTGGATTATGTAAATATGTACAGTAAGGTACACCTAATGTCAGAGAAACGTCGTCGGTTAAGTAAGACGGAGACTGTTTGACGTCAAACTGGTAAAGTTAACTCTATTACGGGGAACGGTCGCGGTAGAGAAAAGCTTCGCAGAATCACCGGCTCTCATAAATCTTAAGACTTGTTAATGGAGATTTAAATATAATGAATTTGTTTACATGCGTAAGTTTCTCAAATTTAAAATAGTTTTTCAAATTCCTAAACAGGTTTATTCGAAATATAAAGGTAGCTGAAATATAGACTTGTTTTAACTCTATACGTCTATATCGGTGGTGAATGACCATCGTCATTGTGGATCTCTTCATCGGAATGCTATTAAATCAAATATGTTCAGACACGTCAAATATTATGTTTACGCCATTAGCTCACTGAATTAATTAAATTTTAGGGGTTAGCTAAAGGGAAATAAATATTTGTATATGTCAACTCAAACCTCTTGATACTTAACGTGAAATAGTGCACAGCGAAACACTAAGTCATAAAAGGTAAAATTAAATCTTAATTTGGTTCACCTGCTATAATTACTTCATTAAGTGATTACCACAAAAACCCGAGCACTTGTTTTATTTTAAACATTTACTTTCATGACTGTTCTAGATCTACTAAACTACTGTGACATACCAACAAGGCTGTGTTGTGACTTTATAAATGACTAATTTGAAATCGGCGTACATACTATAATGGACAATGAAAATAAGTTGCATAAAAACAGACACATATTAAATACGTCACCTTATATGGGGCCGCGCTAATTTTAAAGTGGTCGATATCAACAATATCATGATAAGCAATGGACATTAAACACTTTATTGACGTTTTAATTAATTATATTATATTAAAAATGAGGTAACTGTCAAGTTTCACGATATACTTCCTTTCATTGATAACTTTATTGAAAAACAGTCATGGCTAATTGTTTACTGGAACTAAAGGGCTTAAAAAGTGAATGGAAGGCGTTATGTAGGACGGGTAGCTGATTCATAGTGCGAATTTGCATAAGTACACGCAGACCTCAGAATATGCTCAGGCAGGATAAAAAATAAATATCAATGAAATCTACTTATGCTTCCTCCGCTCCATTAATTAAAAAGAATTATAGAGAAATAGAGTTTTAGTAAAATGTATTTTGTAGATATATTTTACGGACACTCAGGATTTTGACGGAGGAAGATTTAAGAGTAATGGTAAAGACAGCGAAATGAACAACAAAAATTCTAGTGGACGTGTATAGAATGCTGACCAAAAAGCCGAGTGCAATATTCACGACGCCTTTTAAATTAACTAAGAGGTTCTGTGGTAATTACAAAGTATTTAGTAACGATTACAATGTTTTAAGTGTGCATTGTGTTGCCAATTCAGGACGTACATTATTTTCTCAAAACAAAAATGGTCATTGTATTATGAGATACTTATGCTATACGACAAATTAAATTAGAGAAGTGACTGACACAATGATTTCAGTGGTTGGCAAACTAGCTGTTGCTTCAAAAACGACTCTAAATCGCTTAAAGATTTATCATTAGGAATGTAGTAATAAATTTATTTACTCTAAATGAAATAAAACTAGATACATTATAGAAATTATCTTATCAATTGAAAATGAATTTCTGTTCTTTGGTAAGCATATCACTTGAAAACGGTCGAGCCGATTTGACTGTTTTTTGTGCTCCAGAATTAGTTTGTATGGAAAGAAAAATTGGAAAAGTTGTCGAAACAATAGAAAAATAAATGAAAATCCAAAAGAGCCTTTTCTATGAAATTTGTGTGTTTGTCGGATCTTTAAGTAGAAGTATACATTTTATTAATACGAATGTACTGTGTATTTGTTCAATCAGTTTCATTCATGACTCCAAAGTTTATTTTAACGCTTACGTAACTCTCAAAGTCCTCAATGAAATTTTAATATTAAAAGCCGATACCAGCCAATTAACGATCAAAGTAAATCAGGGCAAAACCGTGAGGTCATTCAGACCCTATTAGCGGAGACGGGTTGAGTACATTCGAAAGTATCGGTAATTAAGGAAGGCCGCGTTAAACAATATAGCGATGGATAATACGAAGGCTATGGACTAACCCAAGCCTTATAAGGTGATGCACACAGATGGGTGGGCGGAGGCGACACGCTGGCTGTCGGTAACATAATACCGCCAAATCGTGTAGCTATACGTATTGTAGCACCAGACTGACATGATCTAATGTAGGTGCTTTATATGAATAATGAAACTGATGTTTGTTTATTAATACTTTCGGGGAATTATGATGTGCTAGTTTCAATCTTAAACTATACCATGTTTATATATTTGCTCATTATTTTTCTTTATTCGTATTTCGTTTGGATTTCAAATTGGTTACTGACGATTGAATATTTATTGATACATATTGTGCAGTCTTTTCAATAACCTTATCTTCATGATTGCCTTTAGTACCGTAATTTGAAACAACACCTTCATAGTTAACAGTAATGTCAGGCTTATATTTTTTTATGGCGTCACCCGATATTATTGGCGTAAAGCCTTCTGCTTAAATGTCACGTTTTGCAGCATTTCGATAATCAGGAGACGTGACATTTTCATTTCTTACTTCGCTTCACAAGTAGGGTACGAAACGAAGTTTAGTTATTTGACCTTTTAGTATTTGATCTGGCTGTCTATAATCTCCAAAAATAAAATGCTTATTTACAAGCACAGGCTTTTCGGTAATACCTAAATAATCGCAATTCAATATTCTCATGAAACTCTTAATTTCAGTCTTCTATTTTTGTAATAAGCAAGATTTTAATATCGTTCGAATCTATTTTGAATTTTTGATTAGTATTGTAATTTGATAACGTGCTTATTTTGTAATCGGCAAGATATTTCTGGAACTTCTGGTAGCCATTTATTTATAACAAATATTCGTCGTGAAGATCTTAAGGTTCTTTATCACTATGTAGATTGAATTGTTTCGTTTCGTATCAGATTTATACCTTGTTTATGTTCTTTCATTCGTTTTTTTTTTTTTCCTTATCTTACCCAACAAACAAGGAAGCGCCAAAATTCATTAGCACTTCAAGCCCAATTAAAGGAACCAAATGTTTCCTAGACATTGAAATGTTGTTTATTTCCCGGTGTTAAATCTACCGCGTAAGTTTCAGTGATTATGCCATTGCCCGTTATTGATTAGCGGACAGAACGATAAAGAGTCGTAGACATGGCTTCCAGAGTCAGCTTTACTAAGGAACATAAATTGGCATGTTCGTAAATTCTTGATACGTTCATTTGCAACTTGATCTGAGTGGGGCGACTGCGATTTATGAGACAGGACGTTCTGGGTTTAATTGATAGAGGAAGGGTTGATTGAGATTGTAGAAATGGCTCTAGGTCTGATAGGTATTGAAGACTTTAATACGGTTCTTGGTTTAAATTTCTTGTTCCCCTCGTCCCACACCGTCACATCAAATCTCCTGTTCGCATTATTATGGGAAACTATGGAGCCATACACTGAGCATGTTTCGATGCGTTCTTGGCCGGTTTTATTAGTGTAGGATCATAGTTTGTTAAAAAAAAAATTTGTCAAAGACACTCAGAAATTTAACCACAGCTCAATAATGATGGCTTTTCACGTCAGTTTCTATGCTCGTTTCCACTATACGTTACTAAAACGAACGCTTAAGCCAAAGATGTTGCTCGATTTTTAACTTTCCGACACTGAATGCGCAGCGTTGAGAATGCAATATCGCGTACTACTAGCCAGTTTCTAATTCCACCGAGATCGAAAGATCAAAAAACCAACAAAACCCCTTAATCGACGCAACAACATGTCATTACGTTCTCAGCTACACCACGTAATTGGCAGCGTATTACTCACTTGAAAAACCAATAATCTGCTTCAATCAACGGTCGACTTTCGATTTCATCCAATCACGTGCTGCGATCGCATTCGACTCTCACCTGATTGGCCGATTAAATCTCACTGTTATTGGTGTTAGGTATCTTTTTAGTAATTATGGAAGAAAATTTTGATCAGATTAAGATAAGGTTAATGTTTGAAAGGTTTCTTGAAATAGATAGAATTACTCTGGGAATTAATTAATTAATAAAGAATAAAAATTAATTACACTTACATTGAATTAATTACTTAAATCTTCTCTCTTCAGAGAATGTTGATTTTAAAGCGATCTTAATATTCATGCACAAAGAGTAGGGTAGTTCTGTGACACAAACAGCAGCAATGGTATTCTTTTCGACAATTTATTCATTCATAACATTCATTGCGCTATCTAAGTGGTCGAACAGCCCCAATTTTTCGAACATATGAAGCGATTGATTAGTAAATAATCTTCAAGACCATTCAAAATGCAGTGTATATTACAAAGGATATTCACTTTACCACATCAACATCCTATCAACATCGGCCAATTGCATTAGGCCGTGGGTATCACGTGACGCAAGCGAATCAGCGAGACCGCAATTTCACGGCGTGAGCAAATTACTCGTAATACCCAGCCAGTTTGTATAATGACTGTACACACGCGTGCCATGGGATGTTTGCTCAGACCACCTCGTTTAGACGAGAAACTAAATTGTGGTGCTGAGGTAATATTACACTTTCAAGGATGACAATTTTGTGCTCGTGTACGCCCTACAGGATAGGTGACATGAAGGTTTCCGTTCCATAGCTAGTGGTTTTGTTAATTAACGGCTTTTTGTACTTGTTAGTTTCCATTTAACACGAGAGCCTGTTGATAGTTGATGGTCTTGAGTTTAAGACTTTCAGAAGTCTAAACACTCGATACACACTGAACATCTTCTATCTATTTATCCCGTAATGCTGGACAGCCTCCGTGGCGTAGCGGTAGCGAACGCGGCCGCTGCGCAAGGAGGCGCGGGCGGTGCACTGGTCTGGTCGTGCCTCGGAAAGCACGTTATGCCGTTGGTCCCGGTTGCTATACAAACATCTAATGGCAGTCGCTACGGGTTGTTGGAGCCCTTAAAAGTTCATCAATTGGTCTAACTGCAATGCTTCGATATCGCCTTCGGACTTCGGATTGTGTAGGTCAGATGGCAGTCGCTTCACGGAAAATATCGAAGTTTAGCCAAAATCAGCAGTTAGACTGGTAAAACGGACCCCAGACTTCAAAGGTGAAAATCCTTCAGATGCGAATGGGTTTAACGCTGAGATGATGATGATGATGATGCTGGGCAAAGACCTCCACTTCTCTTTTCCAGAGATGTCTAGCGGATATCTCTGCGAGCAAGTCCTTTCAGTTAGAGTCAAGATTATCTCTTACATCTTCGTAATGATTTGCCGCAAGGCCGCCTAAATGAGGCACAATTAGTGGTGAAAACTGCTGTCTGTTAAAAATCTCTTATACCATTCCAATTTCCAAATAATAATATACTACGAAAGAGATAACTTCAAACTAGGTATTACCTCAATAAAAACTACCGACAGCTCGATTAAATTTCCATCAGTTGTACGTTGTACCATTACACGGCAATAACAAACACGGTTAAGTTCACAAACGCGCGTTTAATCGTAAACTTTTGTTTTCGTTCATTACTGCGATACTAGCTGGTCGAAGCTGGTAATGTTCGCTTGGTGTGACTGGTACTCATTACGGGACAATGGTACTGTCACCGGCTATTGAACGCGATCGAGTCGTTACGAAAAATCTAAGGACGAATACACACAGGTAAGCTGTTTGATTCAGGCTTAGATCTGCGCTGCGTGCTCTTAGTGCTCATACACACGAGCGAGTCGCGTGAACGACACAGGCGACGCCCCCCGTCGATCGTCACCATTACACTCCAAAACGGCAAATGAAACATCGTCAGGAAACCGGCATATCTTAGGACCAAAAATTCGAAACCGAAAGGTCCCGTAGGGTGGGCCGCAACCTCTGATATACATAAAACCAATCACCTAACAAGCCATACTGTACGATTCGAGCTACTCAAGCGTGGCACGCGAGTCCTTTAGCTGTGTGGCTTGGACCTAAATAAGCCAGAACTGCGTTTTCACGCCAGCTAATGTTGCTATGTGGCGTGTTGGTTATCGCTTGATAGGATCGAGGAAACATTAAATGCAATCAATCAATCTGGTCTTGATTGTTACGTTCATGTTTGTAATGTGACTACAATGTTTTCTAGTGTTTGTTACTTGGTCAACGAGTTTTTCTGATAGTTGATTTGGATATGTAGTAAAACATCGATTTTCTGACAGTAGTTTTAAGTTCTCGTATCGTTATTGGGGAAAATGTGGATGTGGGTGGTGCGGGAGCGTAAGGTTATGTTAAGCATTTTGCTTTAGATAAAATTACTGTCTTCTATTCTTTTTAGTTTAAAACGAAGTCATAGCGGCATCATTTCGAAATGATGAATAACTTACAAAGATTATTAAGAAAGCCACGAGACAGCAGTAAAGAACACTTAACTGTTATTAGAACGCTCATAAAAAATATAATCTAAGCTTTATTAACATAAGGATTAAAGTCACAAATAAGGATTAGGCAATTGATCATATAAATTAGATAAAGAATACTGAAAACATTGAGACAGAATCAACAAAAAGGGGACACTGACATATGCGAATACGTCACGAAATCTCGACTTCCTTGTTACGCCATCCAAAGAATATGAAGTAAGGATTAAGTCTGTTGCAACTGCAGACTTTGACAACTGTTGTACTAGTTTCTTTTAGCTTTATTATCTTGTTCCATATCGAGATCAGGGGATTAAGATATATCGTATATAATTCACTCAAGAGTTAGGTATTCCTACCAGTGCCGGTGGGGTTTCAACACTGGTGTCAGTCAAAGTGATTTATGATCTTTCGGCAGCTGATATACTTTCTCGAGCTATTATAACCAGAGGACGCACGTTACGTTACAAAAGATGTCTTTTGTTTTTGTATAGGATGATTGGATGAATGTGATTCTGGGATTATAACATCAACATCTTTCTATTTCCCAATTATGTTGGGACCGGTTTCCATTGTAATCTGATGCTGCTAAATAGAGCAGCTGCGTATTTGTAATTATTTATGAATTGTTAATTATAGAAAGTATATTTATTTTTGATTTTATGTTGCTATATCAAGACTTGTAGCCATTTGTAGGCCATTGATACAGTTATCGAAATCGATACTATTATTTAGAGAAATTGTACCGAGAGCACTGAACAGCGAATTATCGTTAACATAATTACAGATATAGCTCCTGTCACTAATCTTCCGTAGATATCATTGGAAACTACAGATATTAATAACCTCTTCGGAGATATGTTATCATTATAAATCAATGCCATATCTATATGTCATTAAAAACTATCCATTTAACTCCGTCCCGCCCTTGCGGCTCTATCTTTCTATAAATTCTCGTGGTCTATAAATGATATAGCATCAATTAGGCGCCTGGGCAGCCAAGGAGCCATTTACAAAATACGTCACATGAATTTAATTATTTTTGGAACCTCGTCCTTGTCACAGATGGCCATATTTTACGGTTTTAATAAAATTGAACCATAAATAAAAACACAACGAGGTGAGAGAGAGGGAGAGTATAGAGAGAGGAGAAAGAATTGGTAATATTTTAAAGTTTATTGACTTTCATACACATATGACGTCATAAAGCTTATGACTGTCTTTTTTGCACTCAATGTCATACTTTGCTCTCCGTGTATCTTAATGATAGAACTATAAAAAGTCCTTTTTTATATCTATTGACGTAATTTATGGATGGCCTCGGCTCCAAGTCTTGGTCATGATGGAGTCGCAGATAGCTCGCGTGTGTGATAAACGGCCGCCATGACTGCAGATCTTGCTTCGTTAAGATTTAGGTATTTGCTTACAGGTGAGGGCTGGCAAGCGAATAAGATGCATTTTTTAGTTTCAGTTTTTTCTTTCTGCGTCAGATATGGTCTGGTCAGTTTGTGTATTTCTGTTCTGATTTATTTAGTCCTTGTATAAAGTGCAGACAGTTGGGTAACGATTATATCAGTGTTTTTTAGATTTTCGTACAAACATTTACAAACTATCTCATAGACAAGTAGTTCTAATGTTACCGCCTATCACTAAATGGCCTAATATAATGAGATATGTAGAGAAATAGAAATGAGTACAGTTCAAATTTTGCGAAATTAAATCCAGGTCAAATCCTATTCCTTACCGGAAAAACCTGTCACAATTCCAACTGGCTGAATATAGGTGGCCTTCGAAACGATAAAAAAATAAAGAACCGCAAATAGATCAAGATCAAAGCGACTCAGATCCCTTGTCAAACATTTGTAAGTCATCCGTCTGACCGTTTCAGACAATTACTCGTACATACCTTTTTTTTTTATATGTGTTTGTTCAAGCAACCCTACCACTTCCCGGCAATGAATCACGCACCGCGTCTCGCCGGGTGAGTTCGACCGGTGGAAGCGACTGCGTTAGCCTCGCAAGCGCAACAGTGCGCCCATTACGAAAATAGAACGAGTTGACACACATAAATAATATTAGCGTGATCGTAAATAACCTAAGCTTCGGTAAATGTCTAAATCTTCTGTTGTGTGACGTCGACCCAGAGATCTACGTTATAGTGTTGCCAGTGTTCCATCGATGTAAAACTTTAAATATTTTTACTCTATGATTTATGTCTTGTTTTAGTGCGCCGATGAGCGATTGATAATTTTATGATGGATTTATTGCGGGCGTTACTAAAATTTATTTCGGTGTTAATTGTAATAACATAATAAACTCTGGAGGACTTGTAATCCCAATTAGAAAACTTCACCCAAAAGTTAATGTTTTTTAAGTTTTTGATTGGTTGAAGCTGATGCTTGAGTTTCAGTGAGGAGATTCTGTTATGGAGTGTTTTCTTTTTTATTACAAAATAATATGTCAAATAACCTATTCAAGAAAAGCTTAACGTTTTCCGCATTTCGACCGATCTCGACATACGCCCAAAGCGAACTCATTCGGTGCAGGCACTTGGAATCAATACTGAGCTCGTAAAAGATCTAGAAATACCTCGCCAGCCAGCCGCAGAACATTCGAACCATTTGCTTGCCAATAGTTACGGATATACGAGTTTTGTGTGGAAGAATAACGAGCTGTCATTGAACCGGAAAGCTGCTTAACACACAATAAGGAAGATTTTGAAGGAAATTGCTGATCCATTGTCTCCTACGTTTGAAACATTCGTCTGGTCAACGACGTAAATAACGCAATGGACGCGGCGGAACTGTCTACATGGAGTAATTCTTACAAAAACAATTACTCAGTTTGGACCGTGAACTGGTAAAGTATTGGGCTAAGCTTTCCATAAGACCAGGCCAATTCTAGTTATTAAAAGAGTTAAAAATCTAATCGCAATGTCATCTCAGCGACATTGAATGTCAAAAAAGTAGGGCATTAGAGGTATGTTTGACAGATTGAGATCACTTTAAGAGGAATAGCCAAGAGTGGTGATCTATGGCCTACCCTGTGTACGTTCTTAAAATTTTGGTCTTCAGGCTTTATCAGTTTTCTTCGAATAGTCGTGAAAGAAAAACAGAAAAGGATTTGTTGTTACTTCTTGGTAGGCCATAACATCGATTGCCGGCAGAAGTTACCACCCATTAGACAAAGTCTTGCTGCCAAGCGATTCGTCGTGTACGCCGCATGATGTCTGGTGAAGCCGTACTAATTACGAGTCAGAGCAGTTGTGTTGCGATGTGTGCGGGGTAACATGCGCCAAATGTTGTAGTGTCGGGAGTTTGGTCCTGGAGGGTCTACAGATCTATCTACCTCTAGCGCAGCATCGTTGGTCGTGTTGTTGGTTTTAACATTGCATCACCTCACTCAACTGCCGTCTTCCTTCCTATACACTCAGTTTTTTAGGGTGAATAGGCTCTTAATAAACTAGCGCGCTTTACCATCAACGATTGCATCACTGCTAACCATCAGGCGGGATTGCAGTCAAGCACTAGTTTAAAGTAAAACAAAAAAAAAAAAAACTTTTTCTCGTAAATGGAGTTTGCTTGCGTTTACGTTTCCTTGAACTCGCGCAAACTGTATAAGTAGTTATAAGAGACTCGTGCAAATAAACCTACGTAGTGTTTAATGAATGGTTTACTTACGTGACCGAGCAATGAAAAATCGATGTCACAGTTGATTAATACTGACCTGAAACAAGGAAAATATAATATTAGTTTATTTAGCACAATGCGTTTGTCATAAAATTGTAAAGACGCAATAAGGCTTAACTAAATTATTGATTCGGTTGATTCGGCTCGCACGTGATTGGTGTAGTTTTAATCTTAATTATTATTTATTGATTATCTTTAAGGCCGTCTGTGGGCTGGCCGTCGTTAAGTTAAAAGGTTAAGCTGTTAAGTAAACTGCTAATTAAATAAGTTGGCTGCAACATAAAATAAATTTGTTGACTAAGCAACATGTAATAAGTACTATCATAGTTAATGCAGATTGAATGGCAATTAATGGTCTTCCAGGCCGTATTTGGCTAATCGTAAAGGAGACTATAGCCTTCGATGTAGGAGATATGATGATGTACAAGTGAGTACGCAAAAGTGAAAATATACAGATGCATTCCCTCTTCCCTTTCTTAATAATAGTCTTCTGGTCGTATCAGATTACGAATGAAATTTACGCTGGTTGATTGCACCATACTTAATTAATCTCCCCTATGACCAAACTCGTAATTAACAAACATAATTCGCTGAAAAAAAAAATTGCAGCTGGTACAGTCATGAACACCAATATGTCAACACTTGGCAACTTTCAATTTCGATTTTTTCGTAGAATAACTAATGCAACGTTGAAATACGACACACTATATGTTCATAACAATATGAAATTTAATTTAAAAATAATGGAGTACATCACTTTTGGATAATACGGAGTGTATAAATACTTCCGCTCGGAGTTTCTCTAGGCGATCGAATCAAAAATGAGTAGATTCGCAGAAGAACCAAGGTCACCGACATAGCTCTTCGAGTCGCTAAAATTATGTGGCAGTCGGGGGGCACATTGCTCGTAGACCCGATGGCCGATGGGGCAGTAAGGTTCTGGAGCGGCCGCCACGTACCGGAAAACGCAGCCTAGGGAGGCACCCAACAAGGAGGACCGATGACCAGGTGAAGGTTGCGGGAAGCAGATGGCAGCACAAGACCATCGGCCTCGCAACCTTTTCCATTTACCATTCCCCAAGGCCATCGTGGAAAGCCTTGGGGAAGCTTTTGCCCAGCAGTAGACCTCTATAGACTGAAGAAGACGAAGAAGTAATACTTTTGATCGTGAACGTCCCACGAAATGGCAAAACGAGGTAACATTGCCCTTTGCTAAGAGCTAATGACTGATTAGAATACGCCACCGTTTACATGGTAATTTATTTGTAACCGTTCGATGTATTTTCTTGGAGGAATTATGCCTACTGGATTTACTAATCGTGTCAAGTTGTGCTGTACTACATCAAGAGTAATAGAATATACTTTTTCATAACAATTTGCAATACAATCCTTTCTTCAAACTGTCATTTACACAGTTCAATCAAAACAGTAAATGACTAATCTACTACTGCTAACCAAATCGAACTAAACGCAGAATTCTATGAAAAATCACGTCATATTCAACACATCAACACTGCAAGTAGCGATTACCACGAAATTCACAAACTCGGTCACAAGTTTACCTTTAAGTGCACCACCATTGTTACCCTAGTTAGAAAACATGCAAATGATATGCATCCACATTACATGGGAACCCACTTAGTGCTTCCAACGCAACGGTCTCGAGTGAACTTCAATGTATTGGGACCTTTAAACTTTGGTATACATGCATTTAATAGGTAATTCGCTTAACATACATAGGAGTTAACGCATGTAGTTTAGCAGCTGTTTAACTCTGTAAGTGACTGCGTGTGTGTGTTTGTGTGTTTATTACTTCTTTGCGCTCAAACTGCTTTGCAATTTTGTTGAAATCTGCTATGGACGTAGCTGACAAGGACTAAGGATGGCTTTTATCTCGATATTTCCACGGGATCTAATCTTATGCAGGTGAGACCGGGGAGCGCGGCTAGTTATAATTATAAAAATCATCAATACAACTCTGGAACAAATTATTGGGATTCGAGGCCGATTCTGTTTCTTACTCGAGGAATTGGAGGATTCCTTAAAACGAAAGTAATACAAGAAAAACAGATTCTGAATTCCTTAATACGCATAGGTCGGAATAGGTAGAGTGAATTGGGGTCATTGATCGGAAACGTATATATTAATATAGACATTCCTCCGGACTTACGGAATTGGTTGATTATTAAAAAAAATGTATCAATTACATTCAGTCGTAAAACCGTTTGATTTGGCCGTACCCTTCATTAGAGGCTAAAAATAAAACATTGAAATGTATTAATGCTTCGATCGGAATTTGTTTGTTTTTATTTTTCAACAAGAAAATAATAAATTAGTTTAGTTTTCTTACCTCCCTTTAAATGAATTGAGTAGTAATAATGTCACTACCAACATTAACAATATTTACTTGGATCCGGAATCACATTCCGGGAAAATGGCTTATCCACGTTATTCTTTATGTGAACATTTATTATACAAGTACCAAAAATCGAATCGAGCGAAACGAAGAAGAAGAAGACCAAAAATCACTCTACTTATTCCGATCACTGATAATAAGTTACTGTTATGTTAATTGAATTTTAGTACTTAATGAATAAATCATATTCATTCATCATTAAATTAATTGGTTCAATTGTAACATTACATTTTCCTTGTAATTATTTTCTAAACTCGTGTTTACATAAACAGGAAGTTTTAAAAATTGGCACTAACTAGTTACAACATCACATAATAAGCTAAATTACACTTAGAAATAGAGACAGCGGAACTACAGTAGATAAGCAGACACGTTTCCTGGGAAAAGTATCATAAATAAGTCATTCAAAGCCTTGTCAGCTATGCAAATATTTTCACGGTCTGTCGCTTCCCAAAGGCGTGATTGACTAACAAATACAAGACTTTCAGATTTATAATATTTAGTATGTAGGTCACCGCAATGACGTCTAGGCGTGTTTATGTCAGTTACCTTTATCCGTCAGGCTGTCATAAAAAATGACATAAATAAAAACTAATTTCTTTGAGTAACAGACACTACAGCTTTTATTTTCATACATTACAAGGTCAAAGATGAGTCAGATTTAGCTTTTTAGCACAAGTAATCCATACTAATATTATAAATGCGAAAGTAACTCTGTCTGTCTGTCTGTCTGTCTGTCTGTTACGCTTTCCCGCTTAAACCTCTCAACCGATTTTGATGAAATTTGGCACAGATAATCTTTGGACCCCGAGAAAGAACATAGGCTACCTTTTATCCCGGAAAAATTTGATGTTCCCGAGGGAAACCTAAAAAGCGCGATATAACCGAACTCCACGCGGGCGAAGCCGCGGGCGGAAAGCTAGTATAACCTATAAAGCCACAAAAAAGTTTGGCTATCAATATAATGCTGGCTGAATATAATACATAATTATCTTGATTTTAAAGAACTTAGACTTCTGTTCGGAATTTGAAAAGTCTGTTTTGACTTTTGTTTAAGGCAATATGTCTTTTCCTTTAGTATGGCAGCCTTATTTGTTGCGATGGATTTAATTGGAACTATCAAAATCACTGTAAAATATGGACACGTACTGTATTTTTTTGTTCACCACTAGCGCATTGCCGGCCAATTACACTTGCTGTGCTGCACTATATTTATAGTGAGATGAGTGTATAGTCGAGTAGTACTTATATACTTTTCGTTACCTATTGTACTTTACTTATGTATTATTATAACTTTATTTAATGTTATGCTCTGACCGTTTTATATTAAAATATTTAATAATTATTATGAATGATTGTAATTTGAAAACAGAGAGAATTAAGATTTCGAATTTTACAGAAATATAGAAAGTTAGGTTTTCAGTTAAAAAAGACATTATGTGTTTGGTCGCATTGTAGCTTAAAATCAACCTCGACCTCTGAACCGGCCTTTCCAATAGGAAAATCCTTTGGCCGTAAATTCGCCATCCTAAATCCTTCTTTACGGCTACAGCGGTGACATTTAAGTACTTTATCAGATACACTTCGGAAAATACTACCTTCAGATACTACTAAATTGTATATTTATTAAACACCCTTTAAAGGGATTGGATACCAAGTGACTTCTACTTTTGAAGTTGTGGTGTACTAATTGGGTAGATATTTTAAACCTGATATTATCATAAGAATTTGGTCATGGCAATCACCTAACATCATAAGAATTTGTGATACCAATATTTTAGTAACTATCCCATAAAAGTTCACTATAACGGTTTTGCTATAAGTCCTTAATTGTCTCTTAATAAACCCACGACCACAGAGGTTTATTCTCATTGTCCCACATGACTTCCTATTTCAAAACAACATTATAAACTCAAAAACATTGAATTTCCTACTTTTGGAGGATGCTTCGTCCCACGGAGGCAATCATGTAGTCATTCATATCATCAAGAGGTTCGCCATCATTTCTCGCGATAAGTGTTGCTCTTAATGAATTAATGTGTGCGTATTAATGTCAAATGACCCGCTCGTTGGAATGCGGAATGGCGCAATTGATATTATCCACTTAGCTACTGTTGATATGTGGTTGGTGTAAGTGTGAAGGCGAAACGTCAGCACGGTGAAATTTAAAGGTTAAAAAGAATATAAAGAGTAAAACTGTGGTTTATACATTTTAGATCGAATACCAACGCTGTGACATTTCGTTCATCGTCTCAGTACGATGAATAAATCTCACAGAAGTTCTATAGTGCTCAATCACCTGCACCTTGGATTACCTAACGAATGCTACTGATTTCGGAATGAACGTGGCCACTTCTAGGCTAAAACAATATAAAAAAAAAGAAAACAACAAGATAGAGTACTGTCGGAACGAAAACAAGAATGAAAAAGGGTAGGTACTCAGATTGAGTTATTTCTGCTCCAATCCCAATAAATATATTTTCTTCCTTTTCATTTCGTGACAACACCAGCAGCTGTTGTTCTAACATTGAAGGCGAGGACAGACTGTGATTTAGACCCTTGAAATGGTTTTAGTGCATAAATTACACTGTTGATATCAAGTATATTTTTGTCATTTTCAAAACGGATATGTTTTCATGTAATTTTGTGGTTCCTATTCTGAAAAGCCGTTATAATCTTGTCATTTAAACCACTCATCTGTGCAATCCACGGCTGTGAGCATCATACGTACGAGTACATATATATATTATGTCGCAATATAATGTAGGGCTGCTGGATGGCATAACGGACGCCTGATGTATGAAAGTCGAGTGTTCTGTACCGAATCGTGCGAAACTAATCGACATTATAGCTGTGAGCATTGCGTGTGTGTTAAAATCACATGCACTTCGGTTTAATATAAGCATACATATTTTTAGTACATAATTGTAGTTGATTCATGTAATATTTACGGTGGAATTTAATCACTCAATCAAAGCTCTAGTTAACGCCACAGTACAATGTTGCGGAATGGTTAAAAAAGAAACCGTGGCCCTGGCGCACAGGCAAGTGAAGGAACACGGGTGGGTTTTAGTCAGTAAAAGTCTGACACGCCCTTCCGCTCCGCCGAGAGCGGGAGAGGTCATAATATATATTTTTTTCTTTTTTTTGTATACATTATAAACTAGCGCTTGACCGCAATCCCACCTGATGGTAAGCAGTGATGCAATCCTTGACGGTAAATTTGATGATTTCCCATTCAAAACAAAAAAAAGGTACAGTACAATAGGAGTAAATGAGCATTTAATAAAGTTGAACCAGACCTAATTAAGTTTACGCAGGAAATATTATTTTTTAAGTGAGAAGTGCTAAAGAATTTCTGTATCCGTGTATGCATGCCTTGTGTGTTTTACCGCACTTCGGTTTAAGACTTATTGTTCATGCACTTTTCTGTCGTACGATAAACGATGCAATGCAAGTTAAACGGCAGCAATTATCTTGAACGATGAAAAATTCGACACCAATAAGACATTACACGACTGATGAATCTAGGGCGACAATAAATCGACGCGACACTCCATCCGTTGCGCAAATGTCGCACGACACGAGAAAGTGACGAGCGCTCTCCTGTAAAAGGACCGTGACACTTGCGACCCTATTTCTAACGGCTTCGAGATTAAAGCCCTTTCAAACGTTGACTGCATTGTCGAAATCGAGTAGCCATTTTTGAAATCTTGAAAAACGATTGTCATTTGTTTATCTTAAGACAGATTTGTTCTACCAATGATTTAAATATGGCAGTAACATTTAAATTTTTATTGCCAGTGTAACTACAGTCTTTACGCCATTCGAAATAAGATTACTTGTCTTAAACCGGGGACATAAAACACAATAAAACCTTATTTATTAAAACCAATTCCTGTACAGAAGGGAACACAAGATCGCGGTGGAAAGAACTAGTTTGCTCGTAATTTAGAGCTTAGAAAGCAAAACTTGCAGTGCCCTTCGTACTGTGGCCAGTAAATAACTTGGAGCGGTCATTATCCGTCTTTACTCCAGATAGTGATGTGACAGTAATACCCATTGTTGGTTTAACTGAGATATTTTACCGGTTTTGCAAGGATGAAAGTTTTGGAGTACTTATGTAGGTACTTAGATTAGATTAGATGTGTATTTTATCCGATTGGTTGGGATAAGAGTGTTTATGTAAGGTTACAAAGGAAAGTTTAGAGGTTATATTGACTATTTATTTTTTCTTTTGTCAGTACCTTTTGACTGATGACATGAGAGGATTGAGTTGGAATTTTAGAGAAAAAAACCTGTTTTCAATAACGCTAGATGACACCTAAATAAATCTTTCTCTTTCTTCATCCACTTAGTAACTGAATGTGGTGTACTTGAAAGGAGTCTGTTGTTGACATTTCTATATTTCGCACGGCTGTCAGCCTCTCGCAGGTCAGTTACAATTGTAAGTCCAGTAACAGCGGTAACTTGGTCCGATCATCGACTGGGTTATCGCCCGCTTGATCTTTTTGCCTCTATCTTGTCTATAACCATTAGCTAAATAAATCTATATTAATAATAAGGCTGAAGACTCTGTTTGTTCAAACGTGCTAATCTCTAGACCTGCCATTTTTTGCATTTAATAGCCCATTTCTTCAAGAAGTTTGAAGACTAGATCAAGCTTTGAGAAATAAGAACAGAGCATAAAGCAAATAAGTAAAAAAGAATGCTAAGCAAAAACAAAGTCATGGCAGATGATGCAATGTGACAGAGCTATGGGAACCAGAGGGTCTACTCCGAAGTGGTAAATTTATTTGGTAATTTATGTGGTTTACTTAATATTGCAGCGAAATGGCTTTTTTCATAGTAGGACAACAAAATTCGGTTAGGCCGTGAGCCTGTCCGACCCGATCATTCAAACGTGTCACTTCGGAGTAGACCCCCAGAAAAGCGCACAGTTGCATTTTAGCATAGTGCTCGTGAAAGCGGGTCAGAGAATTACATAATGAAAATTGTTTTCATTTTAAGGTATGACATACACTAGAATGTTCCTAATTGACGTCATATTCAAGTATTTCAACTCACATTATTTAGTGAATCATATTCACAGACAAATAAAACACTCCAAATCTCGTACTCGTGCTTGTAACAGTCGTAACTCGTGTTTTATCAAAGGAATAGCTCCAGGAGCGCATTAGGACAGGTGTGGCTTTTCTAACAATACATTACTACGCTGTTGTATGTACAATCGACTTCACAAGAGTGACCGACATCGATAAAGCTTAATGTCGTAGCGTTAAGGGGGATTTTCGAAAAGCTAGTGTGTGTAACACTAGCACGTGCGGTTGATAGTACTTGTGATTTATGTGCGTTTGTGTGTTCATCGTTATTTCATGCGTAGGGATGTGAATGACGTTGATAGTCCATTTGGGCGTTATTTTACGAAATAAGACTGAATGATGTTTAGATAGTCAATTTGGGCTGTTTGATTGCGCATAAATTACTTGGCCCACCCACAGAGAAGTGATATGTAGTTTATTTCGGATGTGAGCGTTCCCTTGTTGCGGGAAACCGCTGGATGCGGGAGGAGCAGGACCGGTCGTCGTGGAGATTCTTGGGGGAGGCCTATGTCCAAAACGAACGTCTTTCGGCTGAAATGATGATGTTTCCTTATCTTCGCAGGCATAATCTGAACAGTTTGTGTTTTTCTGTGGGTAAATACTAGCCGTAGGGTTCAATCAATCAGGTTAAGCTACTCTAGCTACGATTTGTCCATGGATGGGTGACCAGATAATCTTTACATACCAAGACACCCCGTGCCTCGGAAAGCAAGTAGGTAAAGCCTTACGGTCTTCTTTTTTTTTGTTCTGGGTGAGAAATCATCAACTGAATCCCGCTCTGGGCGGAGCGGAAGGGCGTATCAGACTTTTGCTTACTAAAACCCACCCGTGATTCTTCACTTGCCTTTGCCACGCCAGGGCCACGGTTTCTTTTTTAACCAACCCGCAACCCTGACCCGTGGGTCAAGGCATCGATCTTCGTAAACCCCGTCACGATGTGCTGACATACTTTTGAGGCGCACGTGAAACACAAATCGCCGTCGACCCGGGTCTGGTCCTTACCGGGCGGCGAGCTGCCCACTGCTCATCACCCGCAAGCCTTAGGGTCTCAGTTGTCATCCTACAGATCTACCGATCTTTGATAGTCGATACTGATGGTCAGAAACCCGAAAGTCGGAATGGTGGACAAACTTTCGGGATTCTGGGGTTTTACCAAGGGATATCGTATTCCGCAGTAACTGGATGGTTGAGGTCAGATAGGTGGCTACCTCCACCAGTATTTTACTGGTACTCAACTACATCCATATCCACAATTATGTAAACGTAACTACGGTAAACGCAGCTTAACCAAATCAATAGACCCGTGCAGCTGTTTTAATTAGCCAAAAACTGTTAGTCATTAATCAAAGATTTCTACATTATAAATTGAACGGAATGTAATCTGAAAACCGTGTCGGCATAATCGGACGATTTTTCGGTATTATACATTACGTTTGATCGTAAAAATAGTACCTATATGTAATATTTTGTTGCCACCGCCGCCCGCGCCGGACTGCCGCCGATCGTAAGGCCGCGTTCACACTAAAGTGTAAATAATACAATGTATTAAAAACAATGTCAGCTACTGACAGATTGCCCTTTGTGTTTTTATACATTTACACAATCGACGGCCGTTTGATGAGTTTGCATAAACGAAGGAGCAGGTTTTAGAGCTACAACCCGCTCTGGGCGACCTTTCTTCGTTGCTCTTATTTTATAAATTATAAGTGCTTGGCCGCAATCCCTCCCAATAGTAAGCAGTGATGCAATCGTTGATGGTAAAGCGTGCTAGCTTATTAAGAGCCTATTTACTCTAGCATTAAAGACACTTAAATTGTAGTCCGACGGAAAGAAGAAAGAGGTGCTAGAATTCTCCTCTTAAAGAGAGGAATTTTAACACCTCGCCTGATATTTTATCGACTTATGCAAAAACCAGTAAATGCAGAGCACATACGCAAGCAGAGTCAAAATATAATAAGTACCTACAGTGTACATCTCTATGATTTACAAATATTAATAGAAATTGGCAGAATACGACATTACAATCAATACATAGTATAAAACAAAGTCGCTTTCGCTGTATGTCCGTATGTATGCTTAGATCTTTAAAACTACGCAACGGATTTTGACGCAGTTTTTTTTAATAGATAGAGTGATTCTTAAGGAAGGTTTGTATGTATAATAAATGCATAATATAGTAGTGAGAAATCTAAAAAGCGCGATAAAACCGAACTCCACGCGGGCGAAGCCGCGGGCGGAAAGCTAGTTATGTAATAAAATGCAAAAACAAAGTGAGCTTGAAAAGCTCAACTTTAGTCGATCTAGGATGAACGGTCGCGGGAAGCCGATGGATGCGGACAGTACAAGACCGGTCATCGTGGAAAGCCTTGGGGGAGGCCTTTGTCCAGCAGTGGACATCTATAGGCTGAGGAAGAAGAAGAAGAAGGATGAACGAGCAAGCAGGAACTAGAATTATTTCCTAGATAAAAAAAGTAGGTACCTATTCCAAATAAAGCTAGATGTTGTCACTATTGACAGCTCACTGCACCTAAAATTTCACGATTAGTTTTTTTACGGAATCGACCAATCAGATCAGCTGGTGTGAACTCGGCTTTAAATACAAAGTTGCGCAAGCGGTTATATGAACTTTCATTACGGTCAATGTCGCAGTGTGTCGAAGAGTTGTGTTTATTTTAGATGGGGCGGGCTGAGCGCTGTCCTTTGTTGTTGGAGTTCGAGGTTCAAGGATACAGGTGTGGGGTCTGACGTGTTATTGACGGGTGACGGTGAAAGGTGAATAGGTGTTGAGTGCATAGATTCTGTCTTGTTTTGTAATTTTTCCTTTAGAATTCTAGCGAATTATTGGCTAGAAAGCTATTCTTCTTCCATACTTTTGCCCACAGATGAATTGGAATAAGGAGCATTCGGAATTCTATTTAGCGGTCGTCCATTAATCACAGTCATGATGTTTTTTTAGCATACATAAAACCTATTGCTATCGATGTAGTATGAAGAAGATCCACAGGAACTTGTAGAATCTGATTTTTAGTACTAGCTTTGGTTAGATGGATTGATAATGATGAATTTGATAGATGTTTTTAAACGTATTTCCCTCAACTAGTACGCAGACCAAGTCTTCTTCGTCATTTTCTTTTCTTATACAAATCAAATCGGAAATGTAACTTAATATCCAAAGTGGGTATTTTAGTACTAGCTTTGGTTAGATGGATTGATAATGATGAATTTGATGGATGTTTTTAAACGTATTTCCCTCAACTAGTACGCAGACCAAGTCTTCTTCGTCATTTTCTTTTCTTAGACAAATCAAATCGGAAATGTAACTTAATATCCAAAGTGGGTATTTTAGTACTAGCTTTGGTTAGATGGATTGATAATGATGAATTTGATGGATGTTTTTAAACGTATTTCCCTCAACTAGTACGCAGACCAAGTCTTCTTCGTCATTTTCTTTTCTTATACAAATCAAATCGGAAATGTAACTTAATATCCAAAGTGGGTATTTTAGTACTAGCTTTGGTTAGATGGATTGATAATGATGAATTTGATGGATGTTTTTAAACGTATTTCCCTCAACTAGTACGCAGACCAAGTCTTCTTCGTCATTTTCTTTTCTTATACAAATCAAATCGGAAATGTAACTTAATATCCAAAGTGGGTATTTTAGTACTAGCTTTGGTTAGATGGATTGATAATGATGAATTTGATGGATGTTTTTAAACGTATTTCCCTCAACTAGTACGCAGACCAAGTCTTCTTCGTCATTTTCTTTTCTTATACAAATCAAATCGGAAATGTAACTTAATATCCAAAGTGGGTATTTTAGTACTAGCTTTGGTTAGATGGATTGATAATGATGAATTTGATAGATGTTTTTAAACGTATTTCCCTCAACTAGTACGCAGACCAAGTCTTCTTCGTCATTTTCTTTTTAGACAAATCAAATCGGAAATGTAACTTAATATCCAAAGTGGGTACTACAAACAAAGATTTTGGCTCGGCAAATTTTCAAAACCGCCGACAGTATTGATTCTGGATATTTTCACCCATTAAAGGATCGAATTTGCCATATGAAGCAATACAGCATTAATTTTCTGAAATACATGACAGTATAAACAAGATGGTCTCCTCCAAGATATCTATCTACGTCAGTACGTCGTCATATTCCACTAATTTCAACTGGGAATCACATACACGCGTTCATTGCTATACGTTGATGCTTATGCGTGGTTTTTGACCTATCAAGGTCACAAGGGATAAACCCAGCCAGAAGTGTCAAAGTACCAGGGATTCATGTTGCGTAGGTGTTTGCTCCTTCTAAAAAACTTCGTAAACGGGTTCAGTTCCCCCATTAATCACCCCGAATGTTTAATAAAACGGATCACTAGTGATGTAATGGAACAGTGACAGATGATCTGTCACACGCATTTGTTTCATAGAGGCCTCAATGAGATCGTTCACCTTTGGCTTTTGTTGGCATCAATCAGGCAGGTTCAGTGATGAGGCACAAGTATGTTTTGTCTAGTAAGTTGTTGTGAGATATGTAACGAATTAATCATCAGATACGATTTTTGCTTTGGATTAGAATTTTTGTCAGAATTTCTATTCATTTTTAGTGCAAATAAAATAGAAAAGAAATAAAAATCTTGTCTATTCTGAAAATGAAAACAAATGCTTTTGATAGCTGACTAGATAAGTGATATCTTGTGGTGTTAAGCCAGACTATACATATTATACCACTACTATAGGGAAGTCGCAGCCAGGTTTAATAAGCCGTTTAGTTAACTGCCTAACTTTCACAGTATATGTAAAAAAGTCCATCGAGTTCCTTGTCCGTTATCTATAAGTAGCTACTACGCATTGGAGCGGACTACACTAGCCTTATATTTCAAACCCTTTACCATTCAAATGTCATCATAAATGTTTTAATTGAAACAACTGCTTTGTCTTTTGATTCAAATGTACTGGCAAAATTACTATATTTTTGAAACGAAAGCATGCCTCGCTTTAAATAAGAAGAAATATTTTAATATTCTTTTTTTCTGCTCAAAAACAATATTAGAAACGCTACGTTTCTTCAGAATAAATTAGTATTAATTAAAACAAATAAACTCACAGTCTACAAAGACATTAGCCCAAGCGGATGAAACGCCTTTATGCGTGAAACTCTTTCAGAACGCCTGTAATTCAAATGAAAGCTGCCTCAGTGGCACTCCACCTTTGAACTTGGAAAAGTTTTTTTTGTTGAGCTTTGTGAGAGTATATTTGCGTCTAGACGGTTTGTACTCAATGTAGCTAGATCGAAAATGTTATGTTGAAAAAGAGCCTGTCAACTTTTTTTAACGTGAATTTTCATCGCCGTTTGGAACTAGTTCCTACTGATGCGTTTGAGTACTTGAACAGTCATGCTTTTATACATATAATAATAATAATAAAAATATTTATTTACCAAAAAGTAATTATATCTACAGATTAGACATAAGGTGGTGACATAAGGTTATTTAACTAAATATAAATAACCAAAAAATCATAAACCCTGCCTCTTAAACTAGGGGACCTGTGTCTTAAGAGACAGTGAAGTATATTTTGCAATAGTTAATAATTAGTAGAATTCCCTATCAATTTAGATTAGTTACTATTTGAGCACTTAGGAATAGTAGAAGAATCACATATCTCTTTCGGCCAAAAGCATAGGCCGCTGCTGTCGGGATGTACTTATAGTTTACATAAGGTCCGAAGGTACCTCTCAACCGTGACGCAAGATTCGCCTGGTTTGGGTCAGGGTTGCGGGTTGGTTAAAAAAGAAACCGTGGTCCTGGCCTACAGGCAAGTTAAGGAACACGGGTGGGTTTATTCAGTAAAAGTCTGACAGGCCCTTCCGTTCCGCCCAGAGCGGGAGAAGTCATTTGATGATTTCCCATTACACCAAAAAGAATAAAAAAGATTCGCTTGGTATCATATTCACAAGCACAACTAATCAAGTTTACCAATCCGTGTCTAGTTAAGACCAGGGCAAACAAATACACAGGACATACAACAGACGAAAATACACGTGCAATCAAGAACGTCTGCCACAATTATAACATAAAAGTCATTAATAAAAGCGTGTTTAATTAGTCAAACTATGTGGGGGGCGTCCGTCAAGAATTAGTTCCAAGGTTAGCAATTTTTTTTTACTGCCAAGACTTGGCTTGCCTCCAGGTAGTGAGTAGTGACGGGCGTTGATTCATTTAGGTCTAGAATTCGTAATGAATATTAGAACAGTGAATAGAACTAATTTTATGTTCGCATGCTGACGGTTTTATGGTAGAGTTTGAGAATAATTTCGTTTGTTTTGAGTTTAATTACGGGTGTTCAAGATTTGTGTGTTCTTGAGACACTAAAAGACCTATTTATTAAGGATCTTATCTAGCAGATATTTAATGACAAGGATATCTTTGTTACATCAGGTACCTATGTATTTTTATATTATTTAATCGAAAGTAGTGTAGAATATAAAACATTTATGATAAGTTGTCATCATCATCATCATCTCAGCGTTAATCGTCGCATATGCGAAGCTTTGGAGTCTGGGGTCCGTTTTACCATAACTTCTAATTTTGGCTAAACTTCGGTATTTTCCGTGAAGCGACTGCCGTCTGACCTCCACAACCCGAAGGCGATATCGAAGCATTGCAGTTAGAACAATTGTTGGGCTTTTTGAGGGCTCCAACAAACCTTTATGATAGGTTGTATCTCAATTAATCAGACACACTTTTTAGTAAAACAAATTAAGTAAAAATATTCTGATGTATTTAATTAGTACAAAGTTCGTGAAAGACATGATTATGTTAATTTATTGAAATTTCTAAATGTGCCATCGGAAGTGATTAAACAACGGGGGACGCTAATCGTAAATGTACGTCAATTAACATAATCAATGCATAAAATGAATAGCTACTACTAGGTAATGAAAAGTAAAGAAATACTAGTAACTAGTAACTTGAAGTTAATTGAAATAATTAGTTTACTATGTATTCTTCTATAAATAAAAAATACTGTTTCGGAAATAAAAATATTCTTCCACTAAGACATCACTTTCTTTTCCATGGCCACGATTCTCTTGTTCAAAAACTAAACTGAATTTAAATTCGATGCATATTATTCTTCTTATATCATTAGGAAAATGACAGAAAATAAATATTAATTTAGTCCTGTCAAATTAGTTAGCGCCTGACGTCAATTGACGTCTTTTTGGTCGCCATGTTTTTGATCGTCTAAACTGTCTATGGAAGGAGTTTGGCGGGAATGTCAAGATGAGTGTCACGCTCATTTTTCATTGGACTTTTAAAATTATTTATAGTGTCGTTTACTAAATAAAAACGCGTGATTTATGTAGTAAAAAGTGCATTCAGTGAATAATTCAAAAAGAACAGTGAAATATTGTAGCATAGTGGCCTCATCATGTCTTTACGCTAAACCGCTCCTTATCGTCCAAACGCGTAAAACGAAAGGAGTTAGTTTAGGTTAAGTTATGCTAGGATAAGTTAGGATAAATTAGGATAAGTTAGGATAGATATTTAATGAAGAAAAAATTACTGAAGACTTGGCTGTATGGCGTACTATGCCTTTGCCTTTTCCATTCGCCCGAACGGAAACAAATGAACCAAAAAAAAAAAAAAAATGTCTATGGAATATGTCAATTTGACAGGATTAAACTATTATTTTATCTTCTGTCCTTTCTTAATGAAATATAAAGAAAAAGGTGCACTGAACTTTATATTTATTTCAATTTGTTTATTTCGTTGTATTAGTTTGTAATAATAAAAAAAAAACAAAAAAAAAAAACATTTTAACTCAGACTTTGCTTTGACTAATGGCGAGGTGAAGAATCGTACAAAAACTATTAAACTTATTAATATTTATCTACAAGCTTAAAGTAATAAATCAATAATCTGTCAGAACATAACATATAGCTTATTAATATGCATAAATATAACTAATCCTATTATAAAAGATAAGTTCGTAATATTTAATACAAATTGCAAATTGTCACGTCCATGCATTTTAAAAAGCAAATTATGCAAATACAATGTTATGATCTAAAATCGATATTAGAGAATATTTCTAAATGTATACGACATTGGTGTCAATTATTTCGTTATTTCTTTTAATACTAGCGGTTTGTCCGCGAATTCGTCCACATGGATTTGGGGTTTTCACATACAAACTTCAACACCCCAAATTGGTTACAAGGAGCTGATTTATTTTAAAATCGGCATTTTCATTTCTGAAATAAAAGGGCAGCAGACACATTGCTCGTCAGCTTGACATTGATGGCTGATGGGCCGAGAAGGTCTGGAGTCGCTACTCCAGAACCTCAACGCTCCTCCAAGACCCCTTTTCTCCAGGCCGCCTAAAACGTGATAGTGGGAAATCAATAATCGGGAAGAAGAAAGCATAAAACTGGTCGAAGTATCCATCCTTGAGGGAGACCTACGTCCAGCAGAGGACGTCTTTCGGGTTAATTCTTCCTTGGGGTGAGTGAGGATTCAAGTTCCCTTTATACCTCATTAAAATTGGGTTGGGCGAGGAAATGTTACAGACAGACAGACACTTTTGCTTCTAGAATATTAGTATGGATTTCTGCTTACACAATATAGTAATATGTGTCAGATCAGTCAGACGGCGCCGAAATATTATTTGTGTAACTGTTCTTTTTAAATCTGGCCTGTGTCTCATCAGCCGTTTGATATTTAATGATGATTTGATATGATCGCAATTTCCTCTATGTATTACATAACGAACAGTTTTAATGTTCAAAGAGGATTCGTTATTTATTTAAAATAAAATTGTGATACGATTTGTGTGTAGATATTAAACAGGAGAAAAGTTACAAGATGAGTAAAGGAAACCAAAAAACGATACAACAATAATGATACTTATATATGAATTTAAATAAACTAGTGCTTGACCGTAACCCCGCCTGATGGTAAGCAGTAATGCAATCCTAGACGGTAAATTTGATGATTTAGCGTTGATGGTAAAGCGAGCTGGTTTATTAGGAGCCTATTCACTCTAGCTTTGAAGACACTCAAATTGTAGTCCGACGGAAACACGGTATAAAAGAGGAGGCGAAACGCTTCGTCCGGATCATAGTGGTGTTGACAACGTAAGGGTGAAAACTAGCCGTACGACGGGTGATCCGATGGTGCAACGGAGTTGGGGGGATTAAATCATGCAATTCCCTGGCACGCTCCCCAAAATGCATCATATTGGACACAGAAAGGCTGGCTACTCTACGCCTGTGCTCTAGGCTCTATTGCAAATAAGACATAAAGATTTTGTTTTTTATGTACCTGATAACGTTTAAAATATGTTAAATTTACACAACTAAAACTAGATATAACAGTTCCTTTTAATTGCGTATTCACAAATTAATCAAAACAGCATATAATTGTATAATCATTTCCATTTCAAACTACTGATATTTCAGCATCGCTTATGCAAATAATTAAATATTGAAACACAGTAACGTAACTGCTATGCATTTAAAGTTAAATTTACAAAAATAACATAATAAATACGCAATAGAGTAATGTATTACAAGAGCACGCAACTGTTTAGACATTGTAAGGTTAAATCCGGAGACCATATGGCATCGCGAAAGCCCACGGTGTTGCCGGTATTCGATCCAAGAAAAGACAAGTGGCAGAAGACTTGGTTGAAATAAGTAGATGATATATATATATATATATATACTAGCGGCCGCCAGCGACTTCGTTCGCGTAGAGCTAGTTATGCTCCGCTCCTATTGGTCGCAGCGTGATGTTATATAGCCTAAAGCCTTTCTGGATTAATGGGCTATCCAACGCAAAAATATTTTTTCAAATCGGACCAGTAGTTCCCGAGATTAGCGCGAACAAACAAACAAACATACAAACAAACAAACTCTTCAGCTTTATATATTAGTATAGACATATATCAGAGAAGAACTCAAGCACAGGCCTCAGGTTTCACAAAATACTAGTAAATAATGGAACGACATTTCTCTATTGAATGGGTCCTCTAAATCCTCAATAAAAAAAGTAAATAAAACAACTGTCCAACAAAAAACATAATCAGTATATGACATCCCCACTTTTAGGATTCAGGCTACTTCTCTTCGAGAGGCAGTGGCTATAATCAACCATTCGTCTTCGAATTCACTAAGGTTTTAGGACACACCAGTCTCTTCGCATGATTTCAGATACTGAAAAAGCCCAAGGAAAGCATTTGAGGTAATGGTGATATT
Organism: Sesamia nonagrioides; assembly: GCA_017933935.1. NCBI lineage: Eukaryota > Metazoa > Arthropoda > Insecta > Lepidoptera > Noctuidae > Sesamia > Sesamia nonagrioides. The sequence goes on along the minus strand of JADWQK010000492.1, from coordinate 145,998 downwards.
AATGTGAGAAATATTCCTCTTCCAATGACTCTGAATGACCGATCTTTAAGATCAGAAAACTCGAAAACTACGAATTTTGAGCGAATTAAAACTTTTTGATCAGCTAAATTGACGGGGTTATTTTTGTTTCCATTTTTCTTATGCAAAGGACGAAGAAGTTTTAAGGACTAAATCCTTTAAATAAAACTTCTGCATTTCACATGATAGTGTTTAAATTTGCAGATCTTGCTCACCCGATACCTACAGACTACAAGCGCTAGTTAAGAGCCAAGATGGGTGAGAATCTTAATGTCTTCATTAGTCTAGCTTTGGCGATAGGACAGACACAGCGGCCATGTACGACGCAGCATCGAGGTCTATGGGTGTTTATTTAGACGAGATATTTGCATTTTAATGTAAGGTTCCAGCAAAAAATTTCTAGAAAAGGATATTTTCCAGACACGTCTGATAAAATCAGTATGTAGTTTTGCTTACATAATAAGCGTATAAAGCCCAATGTTAGGACACAGATGGACTTTCTGTAACACGACAATGACTTTTCGTATCAAGTCAGGTTTGACTAGTGTGGGTTAGTGGGAGAAATTGTCTTCTTTTCTGTAGTTTTGCTAATTCTAGCGAGGAACATACTATATACTAAAGTCTTAGGGAAAACGCGTAAATACACAAGCAACCAATACCAGTAATACTAACAAGATCAACTCAATTAGCTGACAGACCGCTTACAGTCAGCAAACATTGTATTTCGCTCCAACCATCTGTTTTGGTTCGAACGAAATAGCGGCTCCACAACAAATCCCATTGATAAAGTGCAACATTACCTCTTATGTTAGGGCTACAAATAAGGCAAGATCACCTACTATCCTCACGTGCTCATAGTGATTTGTTCTTTCGTCAAGAATTGCGATACCATATGTCCAACAACGTCAAGTTAAATAAGATTCTATAATAAGTCTCCTAAAGTCTAAATTCAGGTGTAAATTCTTTAGTTAGTGGACACACGCTTGCCAGTTCAAATCGATTCAGTGGCCAGCAATTGGTAGCAACTTTACTTCAAGCCTGATTGATGGATGGTCTGACAGCCGTAACCAGGTGTGTAGAACTAAGCAGACGGTTTCTCTAGAAACTGCGTGAGATAATAATTGTTTTTGCAATGTTGCAACATGTCTGATTGTAAAATATCCGTGGCCAGTGACATTAACGAGGTCTTTCTCCAAAGAATTATGTATGTGTGGTTAGGGCGAATGCACGTGATATACATGTTAAACTGAGTTTTGATGGCTGATATCCAATTGTCGTATGTAATTTTAATTTCGCAACCAAATAGGGTGCGTGGAGTTATTTTTACTGCGGTAAATATGCTTATAAATCTACCCTCTCTTAATTTAAATAAACCAAAAATGCAGAGAAACACGATGCAAAGAATATCTTAACCCAAAATACCAAAATTGTTAAAGTTAAAGAAACACTAATTAAAGTTACTCTATAATTGATCAATAAGCGCAGTATCTAAGTGAGTATGTATAATAGAAAGCTTAATCTACTCTATCAATCGGCGGAGACGCGACGCGTGCGCAGCGCGGGCACAGGTAACGAGAGCCAGCGAACCGATGGCACTTTGTATTTGTTATGTGTTACGATTTTATCAAGATTGAAACTTGTAGGGTGGTATTACGGCCCTACGGGTGTAATAAAAATCGAGGACAAATAGAAGACAAAATTGTGGTCACAAAACAAATGTAATGTATAACAGTCTAGCGAACAACCAACTTGACCCATTTTTGTTTGGTTTGACTATATAGCGAAGGGTAGATTTACGTAGTTTTAATTATTTTTGGGTTAAAAATAACCCTTATTCAAATTGACAGAAATCGTTTCAGTAAAGGGTTCTACAGAAAAAAAATAATGTGCAATAATTTAGTTATACATTGTAGACGTGAATATGGTAGTTCCAGCTTTAGCAGATTAGGGTTGACTGAAAGAGAAACCGTGACCCTGGCGAATAGGTAAGTGAAGGAACACGGATGGGTTTTAGTCAGTAAAAGTCTGAGACGCCTTTCCGCTCCGCTCAGAGTGGGAGAGGTCATTTGGTGATTTCTCATCCACACAAAAAATGTTTCATTTCAGTATCTACATGGGCAAATGCAAAAGGGATCTCCATTCTGCGATTACTGTCCAGTCTTTTTCTTCATCAGCGTCTATGTATTCCTATACATGAATCCGTACGGAGGACGGGTCTGAGCAGTTGTGTTGCGATGTGTGCCGGGTACGATGTGTCAAATGTTGTTGTGTCGGGAGTTTGGTCGTGGAGGGTCTCCACATCAATCTCCCTCTAGCGCAGCATCGTTGGCCGTGTTGTTGGGTTTAACATTGCACCACCTCGCTCAACTGCCGTCTCCCTTCCTATTCACTAAGTGAATGGGATTAATAAACTAGCGCGCTTTACCATCAACGGTTGCATCACTGCTTACCATCGGAGATTGCAGTCAAGCGCTAGTTTATAATTATTAAAAAAAAACTACCACGTGACGCAAAGAGATAATACTTATAGTTTAATTGCATTGTTTATGTCTATGCATAAATTGAAACGGTAGCGATCAACACATACACGATACACAGTAAGCAAAATACAGTAAGGAAATAATAAATGACCATCTAACATGGTAAGTATTTTTTAGCTTTTAATCCCGATTTTTCTTTATAGTTTATTAATAAAGAAAAGCGGCGTTCAAAACTAAAAAAAGATATTTCATTTTCTGCACAACGTTTCTGACTTAAAGCTGTCTGTGTTGGAAAGTAGGTCGGATAAAGCGCGTCAGTTATGTTACCCGCTTTTACCCTATACGGAGCGCTAGTTTCCGATGCTCAACCTCCAATATATGGCTTTAATCAAAAACAGTTCCCATGTTTATTGCCTAAGAAGATTATATTTCAGAGCGTATAAATAAACTTTACTTATAGTTAGGGTTTAGCGAGGCGAACACAGCTTAGTTATTGATGTCGATGAAATATTATTTTACAACTACTCATCTTATTATTGACCAGCTGACTGAATTTATCCTCATTAAAATTTTAATGCTAATTACCGTTTCGTTTCGATTCTAAATGTTTTCTTGTGCGCATGACTCATGAATAAATAGCGTATAACTATCACGTTACAAGATTACTATCTTCATAAATATTATCACAAATATTTATCGGTATAAGGAAATTGTCTATTTAATTTCGTAGCAATAAATTCTTAGACAGAACATAAAGTTAATTGGCAAAAGCAATCTTTAAGAACGTGAAAATTCAATTTGACTTACGTATAAGATGGTTGTTAACTTGTTATGATACTAATTCGCGCTTATTATCTATCGGCTTCCATTCGATTTGAAGAAGTTATTCTCAATACAGAGCGCTGCAATCAGCTTCTTTTTAAAGGAGGAGTCACTGTGAGCTGCTCGCGTCGCTTTGACAGGAACAACTTAATTCAGAGCAATTATGATCACAGCGTCTATAAAGCTCACGCATAATTGCTAGACGCCGTATATTACTTAGTATCGATTAATTACTTATCGTTTATTATCGATGCCGCATTGAGTGGACACAACACTAATCGGCGGACCATTCGTAATGTAATGGCTGGCTATAAAATTTGTAACACGTGTTTTCTTTTGAACAAAAGGTTTGAAAGAATGTTGTTGTGCAAGAGCAGATAGTTGGACAGTTCAAGACCCTGAACACTGAGTGACACTTAAACATTAGTGTTCTATTCTGTTTGAAGTAAAGGATGGTAATAAAAAATACTTAAGTAACCGTGGGCCGGTGCCTTTTTAGGTACATCAAGCTACATATATAACCAGTATAAGCTGACTTCTGATTGTACGAAAAACCTTTTTAATGCGAAGTCAGCTAGAACTGGGACGGCATAGCTTGATGTCTAGCCATTCTCAACAAAGTTGACACATTGCAAAAAATGTGCTGAGGCATGGACAACTCACGCGTACACGTATGTACCTACTACCTATACTCTTGTTAACTTTATAGTTTATTTTATTTGTTTTTGTCTTTCAGATTAGATTGCACTGTACTCTATTTGGTGCTGGCTGGTTACAAAATCAAGTTAGGTATATGGCCGCACAGGGCACGTAGGTCACAAGTATTATTGTAGTTCCTGATTTAAAAAAATTTTTTGTTACGTTTTTTAAACGCAACCATTTAAATTATGGGTGCCCAGTAAAAATAAAAGCGCCTTGCTTAAACTTTAAACAGTAATAAAAGCACAATGAGCAAGTTTATATGGAAATCACGTGCGCAACTATTTTATTAGTTACAAATTTTTTTTTCTGACATTACGATTTTCCCCGAAGCGCAGATAGTTAGCCAAGTGACTTCATTCGTGGTACAGCGGCAGTTACCAGCCTCCGGTAGCTAAAAACTACAGTGTTTAACTCTAACATCTGATATTTTAACGGTATCTAAACTATCGCTTAACTGTTTCCACGGATTACACTGTAATGTCTGTAACGTAGTACGCGCGCGCTGCTTACGTCATCGGCGCAGGAGCAGCGTAAATTACATTCAATGTTGAAGTTATGACACGAAATTCGAATTGTTTTACAAATTACTGACATTTGATAAACGGTTATTGGTTCTCATTTGCACTGTATGTTTATTTATGTGTGCAGTGTTAATTAATATTTGCTTTCGATTTCGTTTTTGAATGGCAAAAATATTTTCAAATCGAAATAAAATAAACGAACGAATCACATAATGTACTACCTTGTTTATAAATCTATTTATTTTTCTATCTTTTATTTTTCAGTAGCTTTGAGTTTGCATTTATATGAGTTCCCGGTCGATGTCAAAATACTCGTTCTCTATTACATGGGAATTTTACATAACTGGGGAAATATGGGTATACAATAGAATATACAATAGATGTTTGCCTAACTTTTCAGAGAATATTTTATGAATTATGGTACGTTAATTTAAATTAATTTATCACAGCCACATTTAATCATTGTAGCCAATCAGGCATTCGAGTTCTCGTCAAACAAATCACGTCATAGGAAGAGATAACATAAAAAAAATCACTTTATGGTGAAACAAGCCATCAAACGAGACAAGTACATGCGTACTTGAATCGTACACCATTGTGCCGAGGTCATTGGCACCATGATTCAAGACGATCTATTACTATCATTTATTTATGTACTACAGGAACGTCGATATAAAAAAGCTAATCAATAGTGGTGGTGTTTTTCGGTAAGTGCCCTTAGCTTTTTGCGAGGCTTTTTATATGGCACGAAGTCTTTAAGCTGGACACACTGCCGTAGCGTTTTTCTAATTAATCTTTTTTATTAAGGTGTGGATTCCTACCTTTAGTTTCCTCTAGGAGAGTCTTAAAGTATGTTTTTGTGTCAATTGTTTCCTGTTTTTAGGTTTTTTCAAGAGAAAGGAAATAAGTCCTAATATAAAAGGTATCTTAATCATGTTAGAATTTTGTTGATTTAGTTTTCTCTTGTTCAGAAACTAAACTAAATTTAAGTTCAGCGAGAACCACGTTTACTAAGGGTTATCGTATGCCTCAGTGACTGGATGTCGAGGTCAGATTGGCAGTCGCTTCATGTACAATAGTAGTATTTAACTCAATCCGGTCAGACTGGCAGCTGACCTCAACATAGTGGGGAAAAGGCTGGACAAAATATGATATCTTCGAATTAATGGATCAAGGAATTTAGTTTAGGAATTTAGTTCCAAAGCCTAGAGCACAGGCGTAGAATAGCCAGCCCTTCGGTGTTCTATAGAATGCATTTTGGAAAGTGTGCGAGGGAATTGCATGATTTAATTCCCCAATCTCCGTTCCACCATTGCATCGGATGACCCGTCGTACGGCGAGTTTCCGACCTTACGTTGTTAACACTATTACGATCCGGACGAAGCGTTTCGCCTCCTCCTTTATACCGCGTACATCAAAATTCAAGGGATTGGAACAACTTGCCGGCGGCGGTGTTTCCGTAGGAATACAATTTGAGTGTCTTAAAGGCTAGATTGAATAGGCTTTTAATAAACTAGTGCGCTTTACCATCAACGATTGTGTCACTGCTTACCATCAGGCGGGATTGCGGTCAAGCGCTAGTTTATAATTTAATAATAAAAAAAAAGTTTCCTTACGATAAAAACAGTAAAAAAGCTAACATTAGCTCGCTGAATATCAGGACGCTGTGTAGCACACAACAATAGTAAGACAAAGTCACGAACTGCTCCGAGCACTTTACAACACATTACCTTATCACCGCACAAAACCCACGAGCGATAATGCTACTTAACACCTTTCAAATACGACCCAATATCGTGTAATTGTTCCACATAACTGGTACAGTTCAGTGAGGTTGATTGTACGCGACTGATTAGTTCGAAAGAGTACAAAGAAGACGTGTGAAAAATCGCAGGTAAACCGCTAAATGTTGTGTGATATGTCGAGTAAATGCAACATTGCTTAGTATATTAGTTTTTTGCAGCAGGAAAACCCTCTCTGTAACGCTAGCGGTAAAAGAAATATAAGCCCCGCACGATGATATTGCGATGGAACCTTGTCACAATAACAGCTTTGTGACGTCATCTGTCACACAAAAGGACAGCTAGCAAAAGAATGTTAAATGCAAAATTAATAAGCTGGGGTTAAGGGTTTATTTGTATCTTATAATTTTATTGTATATACACTCTTTATACCTACTCACCCATATTCTGACAAATAAACTTTCATTATTAAAAATTTCAAGGAAATAATTCTTTTAGACGTAAGAAAAATATACTTATTCGTATATCTTTCTTACATGCACTCGTATACTATTTTTTTCTAATTACATTTCTGTTAATTTGCGAGCGGGAATTGAACCAGAGTCCACAGTGTGTAGCAGTCATGTTTTAATTACTACATACATGTATCAGCTTATAAATAAAACCAGGATAGTATGTAAAAAAATGTTTATATATAATTCAAAACAATCTTAACCTACTCATATAGTCTTCCGAATCAGAACTGCTTTCTGTGTCTGTCGTTTCCGATTCACTGTCGTCTGCCGTATTTATGACAAATAACTCGTCAGTTATTCGATCTTTATTCCAATATTCCTCTTCAAGCCGTTTAACATGATTGACTTCCTTTCGCCAGTCATCTGGAGTTATTGACGCCAACGCCTCCAACGTCAGAGCTTCAATGCGAATTTCCAACTGCTGCACATTCTTCATCTTTACCAGGTTACAGATGTACTCAATGGGGTTGAGGTCGCAGTTGTAGGGTGGTAATCTAACGACCTCATGGCCATTGCCAGCTAATAAATTTTCAATTTTATAATTTTTCGGCGGTCTGTGCCGTTAATTAATAAATACAGTTCAGGTTTTGTACTGTCGTTGGGAAAGTCGATGTTGTGAGCTTGTAGCCACTCAACCATCAACTGTTTTTTATTGTTCATACTTGGTGGCCTATTCTCTTCCCTACTGTGATAAGGGGCGTTGTCCATCACAATTATGGAGTTGCGTGGTATGTTGGGTACTAATTTTTCTGTAAGCCACTTGGTGAAATTCATTTAATCATAGTAATCCCCTGTTTTGGTGTCTGCTTTAAACATTAAAAAGGCTTTGTCAACAAAACCGCTTTAACTTCCCGCGTGAACTATTATCCATCGGCGGCCAGGGCTGTCGTTCCGTCTCACTCCGACATCGGTTGCTGTTTGCCAACATTTTGTTACCGTGTAGTGTGCGTGTATACCCACGTTTCGTCGAGATAAATAAAGGGTCTATCGTTATTACCAAGCGAGTCGTTTTCTTTCATACGTCGTAAATATTTAGCCATCCACGCTTGAATTTGGGGTCTTTCAATTAGAGCCAGTCTTTTTTGGTAGCATCGTTTAAATTGGTAGTCTAAAACACATTTAATTATTTTTCTTAAAGTAGTTTCACTACCAGTATAATTAGGTCTACTTTTGAAGCCGCCAATATTTTGCGCATTGTGGGTATTTCTCTCCTCACCGTATACATTGAATGTATAATATTTCTTAAAGCTGTTAAGGACACCCGTCGAAATATTCCTTCTTTTGCCTTTTTCCTTTAGAGGGAGTTCTCATTTTGCTGCCACTGGCTGTTTCTGACTCACTGGCTGTTTCTGTGTGGCACATGCCACACGCTCCGTGCCTTTGGTAGAATTTTGCAAAATATTTTTGATAACTATTAGCAGTTGCTTCGGTATTAAAATATCCTCAGTAGTGTCCGAAGCACTTTTTTTTAGCACGGTTTATACTTTCAAGAACTAACTTACAGTCCTTTTCCTCTTTAACAAAATAATTGTCCACTTTAATTATAATTTCACGAACACGACTGTTAATTAATTTCTTAGTCATTTTAACGAGTAACAGTTAACAAAACTAAACAACAAAACTCAAGAAAAACAATAAAACAGGATAACAAAAACAAAAAGCTAACAAAAATATTCGATGTGCGTAAGTGGGTAAGCGCGGACTGAACTTGCGAACGGTACCGATGTTGCGAGTTCGACTACGTCACCAAGATGGCCGCCAATCGCAATATCATCGTGCGGGGCTAGTACATCGTGTGAGAAAATCTCGACGGGTTCTCCAGTGGCGACCACGCACTGGAAGACACACCGTGGGTAGGCCCCCGACAAGGTGAACCAACGACCTGGTGAAGGTCACAGAAACCGCTGGATGCGAGAGGCGTAGGACCGGTCGTCGTAGAGATCCTTGGGGGGCCTATGTCCAGTAGTAGGACGTCTTTCGGTTCAAATGATGATGAAAATTTTATATGCTATAGTCACACGGAGAGATCTAGGGTATCTTGATCAAGAAAAGATCAAGCGATCCGATATTCCTAAGGGATTAAAACTTCATGCGAGTGAAACCGCATGGCACAGGTAGTTAAAAGAACGTGTGAAAGTGTCCTTAATGTCAACTGTCACTTTCAAACAGATTATTAGGCTTTCACGTAAAACATGTAATAACTTTAAATGATACAAACATTTATGATATAAGGCTGGAGTTTATTGTGTAGTTCTGTTAGTTGGTTAGCTTCAGTCGTTATTATAAGTTAAGACTCTTAGCAAGGTTTACATGATGCCGTGTTCTTTTTTATAATTATAAACTAGTGCTTGACTGCAATTCCGCCTGATGGTAAGCAGTGATGCAATCGTTGATGGTAAAGCGCGCTAGCTTATAAAGCCTATTCACTAAAAAAAAAAACTGAGTGAATAGCATGGAAGACGGCAGTTGAGCGAAGTGATGCGACGTTAAACCCAACAACACGACCAACGATGCTGCGCAGAGGGAAATTGATCTAGAGACCCTCCACGACCAAACTCCCGACACAACAACATTTGGCGCATGGGACCCGGCACACATCGCAACACTAAGTACTGCTCAGACCCGTCCTCCGTACGGCTTCACCAGACACTATGCCGGAACACGACGAATCGCTTGGCGGCAAGACTTTGTCTGGTAGGTGGGAACCTCTGCCGACAGCCGATGTTATGGCCTACCACCGAGTAAAATTACAATTAAGTAATTTAATTTCACATTGCAAAATAATTGTATTTCTTAACGGATTTCGATGATATTTTGCATACAAATGGCATAGAATAAAGAGGGGAAGTAGGTTATCTGCGACCCAATCCGCGATTTAATTGCCTACTGTCTTAGGGTTGACGACTGTCCGCGCTTCGTCGGTTACGGTTGTCGCCCAAACCGCTAACAAATATTTATAGACTAAGAGCTTATGTTTAAATTATTTGCTTAGTATTTAGTTTACATATACTAGTCAGTTTTTTTTTGTAATTTTTATTTTTAGTTTTGTACACATAAAGAACCATATTTATTTTTATTTTTAATTAATACAAATATAAATAATACAAACATAACATCTATTGAATCACACATTTAATACAAAATTACAAATTAGCTACAGAAAAATACCTACTTTCTTCGGTTTCGACTATTACGAAACGCGTTGTTATTAAACTTTAATGTGTAATATATCCGTATCCTTGTAAATAACTTTTAGAAATATAATTTGAAAAATATAAGTCTTTTATTTGTTCATAAATAGACATACCAACTTTGCAGTTTATGTGATCATTTTTTAAAAGCTAATGTGCCGAAAAGCCGTGACGCGCGAACCTCGTTCCGTGCGAGCCGCGACTAGCGCAGTCATAGGCACTCTAATATTGTGTTTAGGTGTGCGTGCGGCGACGCATAGATACTATGGCGCACACATACAAGCCGCGCGCGGTCCGTTTGTATGAAGATAACGTACTTCCCTCTCTTTATTCTATGCAAATGGTGTATAACCAAGATAAATATAGGAGGACGTAGAAAGGTTTCCTCCGTGTGGTACCAGGCATAGAATAGTACCAACCCATATACTCGCGTGGGTGTCGTAAGAGGTGACTAAGGGAACTCTCACCAAGGAAGCGGGTAGCAGCGCTTCTCCTGTGGAATATCAGATTACTGCGATCCCCAACCCGTCTGCCAAGCGTGGGGATTATGGCAACCCCCCCCCCCAATGCAATGGAAAACCTTGGGGGAAGGCCTTTGTCCGGCAGTGGACCTCTATAGGCTGGAGAAGAAGATAGGAAAGTTTCAGTTTGTTAGTTTTTAGTAGTTTTATAGTTTCAACAAAATCCGTTAAGTAGTTATTGTGTGACAGAGTAACAAACATACATAATATGATATGATTGTCGACTCTGCCTTGTGGATAGTCTAATATATAATATTTAATTCAGCCACACTCTTTCTAAAAAAGGTCAACAACAAGAAAATATGTCGTGAAAGCGCCATGTTACTCAATTCACGTCGGAAGTACATAACCACATTTTAATTACTGACAGATCTGTCGATCAGGCAAAATTAATTAATAAGCGAGAAAGAGTAACAAATTAGGAACATGACTCAGGCGTCACAGGCCCCACCCATACATCTCAACTTGTCAATAATTACAAATTGATATAATTAACCACACAACAGAACAGCAGCCAAATACAACCCCGGCACAATGCCTGCGCGTGCGCCACGGATTTAGTTTGCCACGTCCGCTTTGTATGCCCGACTGTACTTGTCTGACATTGATCATATGATTGACAGGTAAGGTCCTGGATTTAAAACATGTGCAACTATGCAAGCTTGTATTAATAGGATTTAGAATAATATAAACGGATTTGCATTTATAAGTTGCATATTTTTCATATTGTAGATACAGACGACAGCACATCAAGCTACTACAATCTGTCAGATTTCCTTATTAGATTTTGAATTTTATCCCTAAAGCGTTAAGCCTTAAGATTGATTAGGAATACCTGCCAGTTTGGGGTAGATTAACCTGCTGTCGTCCGTACAATATGAATTTCATTAAAATTATGCATGCAGTACACGATAACTTTGACAGAATGATATAAATATACAATTCATTTACCCACTTGGCAGTTCTGCTAAGCTTAACATAATCACTTCTAGGACATAGGCCTCTCTCTGTGGGCCAGCCGTAACCCACCAAGCAGACCCAGTTCGGGCTGGTAGATGCCACATGTCTTGGGTCAGCACTGCTCTCAAGCTCATATAACTGCATATTCCCCGTAACAAATTTGATAATACACATTTTAGAATGATCGTAACAGTTTGATCATTGTTTCATACTTCGAATCAACATGCGATGAATGGACATTAGTTTCCATTGTAAGCAGGTTACATATTTCATGAATCAAAAGTGAAACTTCCATACTACATTGAAATAACACGGTCAACAAAAGAACAATCACATTATGTTGCAACATACCTCGCTGTGACTATAACCCTTACAAAATTTAACATTTCATCATGGTTCTAACACCCCATACATTAACCGAATTTGCTACATAATTGGTACCCTTGAGAGGCAAATTGAAATCCACTTTGTTTTTATGTAAGTAAAGTTGATTGTTGATTTGTGGTATTTGACAATAGTAAAGTGTAAGTTGTAATATGTGTGGTCACGGGAGAAAAGATACAATGGAGACCGTGAAATAGGTTTAAAATTTAATGAAAAGTTAATCGTGAGAGAAGAGTCTTTGTAGTACAAGACGGAGAATGCAGAAAAGCACTGAATTAGAAAGGTTTATTAATCAATCATTGAAGTATGAGAGGGAAAAATAATCAAAAGCAACTATCAAATATGGAACCGAGTGCTGTTTGAAGCTTATTTAAAATAGAGGTGTAAAATGGAGTACCACTGCACTGATGAAAGGGAGAAGAACCATGAGATGAAAATCAGCAACATTTATTCCACACAGCAGCCTAATCGGCGAACACATTTTTGTCAAATGATTGCCACTGGTTGGGATCATTTAAACCGCAGTTGATATTATTTTACACTATAACTATATCAGCACCGGTCCAAACGATAATATTTATCTACAATCAATGTCAAAACTTTGTCAAAAATTTAGGCATTGAGACTCAGATCAGTCTAAACATTTTTAAAATTACGAGAAACGGCCCCTCTATTGGTCACTTAACTAACGTAAAACTATTTGAATAGAAACATGTTATTCACCAACATTAGGGTCACGCTCTTAAACTGTAAGAAGTAAATACAATATAACCTCGATAACTCAAACCTCGATAATTTAGAACCTCTATAACTTCAAAAAATTCCATGTCCCCTATTTTAACCTATCCCTAACATAGACCCATGATAACTTAAAACCTCTATAACTTAAAATATTTTGTGTTCCCTTGGACTTTAACTTATCGAGGTTCAACTGTATATGATCTACGCAATTAACTAGTAAAATAATTGTCGTTTTGATTAGATTCGCGGAATAAACAATATTAAGTATGTGCAATCGAGGTCGGGCTGACAAGGATAGCGAGTTTGACGGGTTAGACATATCCATTAAATAGAAAGTAGTACGTGGGGACCAGAGTACCATCGGTCCCTTGACAGGGCTTTAAATTATACAATGATTAGTTTTGCTATGCGTCTCACACAGCGCAATAAAGTAGAAAGGCGTTGCCCACATTAAAATTGGTATTTGTTAAAACATGTCAAGTCCAGTTTCACCTCGATACGTTTTCCAAGAAACTTAGTTGGGAAATCGAGAAGATTCTATTGTAATAACATATAAATGTCAACCGAATGCAAAATAAAACGTTCAACAACATAAATTGGTTCTTTTAACAGACTTGCAAAGCGTTATAAGGGGCACAAAGAGAACAGCTGATCCATTTTGTAATGTTATGGTCAAAAGTTTGATGAAGTGTGCTAAGTGGGAGCTATTAATAGTGTCAAACCCCACTATCAGTTGGAATGACGCACACTTCACCAAGTGTTCAGGGTTAGATGGTTCTTCTTTTTCTTCTTCAGCCTATAGAGATTCACTGCTGGACAAAGGCCTCCCCCAAGGGACTCCACAATGCCCGGTCTTGTGCTGCCCGCATCCATCGGCTTCTCGCGACCTTCACCAGGTCATCGATCCACCTTGTTGGGGGCTACCCTATGCTGCATCTCCCGGTACATTCCAGAACCTAACTGAAATGCAATGCTACATCGTCAAAACAGAATTCAGTAAAGATAAGAAATATGAAATGTGGAAATGACAGCAGTCAATAAGCACTGCGTTATCATTAAGACAGTGTTATTTTTATTTCACTTAACTGCCGTTTATAAATTAAAAACACAGGTACGTTGAAAGAATTTCACAAAAGTAAAAACAAAAATATCGTAGGAAAGTTCATTGGCCCCCGCCACGTGGTGTGTGCGTAAACAAACGGTTAACATATATATAAATTAATAAACATTTCGAGCAGGAAACCCTTGAGAGGATAAATATAGGGTGTTGCGCAGACGCGGCGGCGGCTCGGCGCGGGCGCAGCCGAGCACGCATGCGCGAATGTTTATATCACTGGACACGAAATTCACTTAAATAATGTTCCTGGAATTGCAATGTTTAGCATTTCATACTACATCTTGAGCTTTTTCCAATTCATTAAATTGTTCGTCCGTTGCCAAGGTTAATGTAAACACATAAACATTCGAGAAATTGTTGTAATATTTCTCGTCACGGATTCTGTGAGATATGAAAATAAAACTTCGGAGAATGGACGATAAATTATGGGGCGCCTACAAATAGCTAATGTTAAATGGATGAAAAATTCATGAACGTTGCTATGCTAATACAGGAAAATGGAGAGAAATAGGAGGCAGTCAGTAAAATATGAGTTGGGCGTTTGATGTCTCAGGGGCGACCACCTTGCAGGAATATAAATGGCACAAGAGACAGCTTGTTTAATTACAAGTCGGCGAGCTCATAGTAATTGATGCTCGCAAACAAGATCAATTCCTAGTGAAATCCGATCCGCCCAACCTAGAAATGAGTCTCTTCCTCTATTTAGATAATGAAAAGCGTTATATAGAAATGCAACTCTGCTAAAGAAGATATACATATACGCACCGACTCGCAATGTGGTTTCTAACCGATGGTTATTATGTTCTCCGACTTACCTGAAAGCAAAAAGATATCGAATTAATATACATGACTAGTTTTTAAGAACTAGAAACACCCACAAACAATTGAACCTCAATTATTAATCGGTTGCTAGGTTTACTTGTTAATTGTTAGTTGTTTAATGAATCGGAAAAAGCTCCTTCTCTGTATGAGAGGAGACCTGCGCCCAGCAGTGGGACGATAAAAAGGTTGATAATGATGATGATGATGATGCTTACTTAATTCGATTCGATTTAACTTTCACGATACATAGAAACTAAGTAGTGCCCAACAAGGAAATGTAGAATTGAAACAAATCTCATTTAATATTATAAGTAGAAATAGCATGACGTTAGAAACTGCGCGTTCATGTGACACACGTGAAGCAGGAAGACGTATAAGAGACATGGTTTTAATGAGATTATGGCACGGAATGTAGGCGGTGACAAGTTTCGTGACGATGCGTATCATGGATGTGGTAATAGGATTGATGATATGGAAGATTTCAGTAGTCTTGTGATTTTTGCTAAAGATTCCACACATAAGACGCTCCTGCTGACAGAATAAATGATGAACGAATAAAGATAAGAAACAGAAGGTGGTGGAACTTTGCTAAAATACTGTTCAAATCTCAGTTTTCGTTCTCTATACTACAGTAAGCAAGAAAATCTCTCGTATCAACAACGATGCTAAACAAAACGAGGACCAAAACATGAAGCTGAAAAATAAGCCCTCGATCAGGGTTTAGCATTAATTAGCTTTTCTCGAGTGTCAATTTTGCATATCACGATAATCCCGTTACGGTATAAATATCAGGCTTCTTGAAGGCCCAGATTTAAATACTGTTCTCCGTCGTCTCCCGCACACATACGCAAAGCTATTGATTCCAATTAAAGTTGAAGTAAGGGGAAATCCAGATGTGATTTTCAATTTCATAAGTTCGTAAGTAGCAGAAGCGGGCGGCCCGTTTGATGATAAGTAGTGGTCCATGTCTGATATTAGAGGCATCTTAAGTGCGCTACCATTCCAGAGCCAACGCTGAAGCAACTCATATGCATGTAATTACACTGACAAACAAGATCACAGAAACTTAGCAGTCCTTGTAAGCAGAGATTGTGTATGTGTGCGGGCTTTGGAAGAAGTATGGCAGAAGTAAAATATTTCTATAGCATGTTTAGCTATCGGGCTTCGTGGGAACGGGTCAGTGTCAGTGCCGGCGGCGCCTGTGCAGCGGAAGTCGGCAGGACGTGCTGCACATTACGTTGGACTGCTATATATTTTACATCCTTGGCAATTTGTTTGTAAATGTTAGGAATGTTTTATAATGTGAGTAGAATGGAATAAAAATCTGGTGTCCTAGTGGTTGAGGTATTTTACTTCATGCAGTAATTTTTCTACTTCTTAAAGAAAAGTAACGTGTAATATGTCTTGCTTCTTCTTCTAGATAATTAATCTTTAACATAATATATCTTCCTTTAGTCTGCTCTACTCTATTAAATAATGCAAATCAATTCAAATGTAACTTCGAAGATATTCCATTATTTATGATATATTATTGATGAAGACAAGATAATCCAAATGATATTTGCGGCTTTTCAGAGCCAACACTAGATTCTAGTAGATAAACATTTTCATTTCCCGTTATACTGATGTTATATTTAATGACAATGAAAGGAGTTTATTATCAATCGTCAGCGTTGTAATAACGCGTTCGTTCCCAACACTACTGTTTTGGTCTACAACCACATTCTCTGCTTCTGCAGTCCTTATAAATTCTGCATCAAGGGATTAAGGTTCATATTCATATGTTGGGTCGTTTTAGTCGAAATTAAGCGTTACTTGATTGATGTCTGCGTCTATCCTGAATCCTACTCCAGGGCTATTTAAGAGCGCTTTTACTTTGGTCTATGTAAAATTTATATTTGTAGCTTGGGGCACGGACGTGAATATCTTTTGATCTGCAACTGTATTGAATTCATTAGTCGGTACACACAATGTGTGTAAATGGAACGGAAGCCCTGTACATAAGTGTTACCTTTGCGATGTTAATATTGAGCCACTTATATTCTGTAGGTAGCGTAGTGCATTATCTGACACATTTCCGTTTAGATTAAAGGTTTAAGCTATCACAATTTTAAGTAAACTACAGCTAATCATTGGTTAAGGTTGGGTTAACTGTAGACTCAGTAAAATCTTTGTTGGTGTCAGTAAACATCGGTGCAACAACTGTAAATTAACCGAACTTTACTGCCACCAACAAACAATTAGAAATTAATCAATTTGTTTGTTTTACGGTTGTTTTACGAAGGAAGATTGTTAAAAGCAACATAACTGAAATTGTTTAACATTGATTTTGCTTTATGCAAAGATTGCAAAAAGCAAGGTAACTGAAATTGATTCAGATGCTTCTTTTTTACAATATTTAATTTTGTATGAAACGATTCTAGAGACATACTGCCGCAGACACAGTTAAGTTCTACGAATCGGTTAAACGAATAGAAATTACGTATCGTATTCACCGTACAGGCAATTAAGCGAATGAATAGTTAAAATAGGTACCTAAACAATCTTTTGTAGAAGACGCAACAAACGGCGACGCCAGGAATGACCATTAAAACTTACAAAAAACTCCCTCAGTAATTAACTGAAGCACCTATTCTCTATTTGTGAAAAATGCAATACAGCGAAAAATGCATCTTCCCTTTTTAGAACAGAATAGCGCACGTTGAGGGCTCTTGGCAATGGCTTTGTGCAGCAGTATTATCTTCTGAGAGACGAACCCTTGAATGCAGTCTCGACTCCCGCGTCAGCACGGGGTGGGGGTTGTGTGTTACTGGGAGATTGTCAAGAGGAACGTTGCAGGGTGAATGACCGCTATTGTCGTAGGTCGGGAAATTGTTGCTAACTGACGTAGATTGAGGAAAATTGTTGGTGACTGTTTTATTTCTGGATTCATGTAACTGTTTCTTAGATTATCTTTTGTTTTAAAATCTTTGTTTTACTGTATCTAGTTTAGTTTACGTTTATTTTTATTGTCAGCACTCTAATTGCGTAACACTATTACTATCCATTTGAATAATTTTTAGGGTTGTAACGGAGCTTCGCCTCCGCTTCCGTTACTGCGGAAGTTCCGCAAGAAATCGTATCTTCGCTTCCGCCTCCGCCTCCGCACAATTTTTGCGGAGTTATAACGGAGATTTATTTACGTATTTATAAAATAAATAACGCGCAAGCTGCGACGCACGACAACCGTCCGGCCGCGTTTGAGCGCGAAATGGTCAAGAATCAACTAGTGCGAGGCGGGAATGCGGCAAACACAATTTGTTTCTTCTTAATTTTCATTACAAGAAGGTAATATTTTTTTTTACCAAGTATACTACTATTAATGTACGTATTTAAAATAAAAATTTTGTTTTAATTAACCATAAATTTCAATTTTTTCTATATGTACTTTCACCTCCGCCTCCGTTAACCTCCGCATCCGCGGAGGTGAGACTCGTCGCCTCCGCATCCGCCTCCGCCTCCGCTAACAAGCCTCCGTTACAACCCTAATAATTTTGAAGCATATTGCCAACAGCACAGATGTCCTAAAAATGTCTACTGAACAAATTAAATAACGCAATGATTTTTGTTAACTGTCTTCAATAATTCTGTGCACCTATAATAGGCGGTGATTTTTCTCATAACTTCTGAACTTATAGAGATTGGATTAAACAACCCTCCCAATATCATTTAATATCGTCCCTTGGTTTTTATATACCCTTGACGTTACATGTTGTATCGATAGGTATTCGTATTGCCAATAAATCTGAGGGGCAATCCTCGTAATTATAAGAACATTCCTCAGATTTCAGCCTGAATCTATCAAAATTGTGACAATTTTCCCTATATTTTGACAAGTTTTTGACATTTTTTGTTGCCGAGATGAGACTTCGTAATAATTTTGATCTCTCTACAAAATCGGGCTTCTGTGCTCGTGAAAGTCCAAATGAAATTTTTGCTACTGATAGTGCTGCTGATTTTAGTATCGCCTTTTGTTTCAGTATTAGCGTCGATGTGAAGGTTGTATCTACGATGATTTTTTGGAACAATGGATAGAGATTGTTGGCATGTATTTCAACTGCATTAGGTAACTCGTTTGCTTGGAAGATACGAGAAACATCAAAAGAAACCAAAACCTAAATTATTATGTCTATTGAATTATATATTATATTATTACAGACAAAGGGTAGATGCCCGAGGACATAGATTTAATAGCGAGCGTTTTGGTTATACTTACAAATGAGATTAAAGGCTATATTCTATTGACGTCATACTAGGGAATGGAGGTAGGGGAGGTCGATGACTACGTAAGAAGTCTGTTATTTAAAACTAAGCTTCGAAGGTAATTTTGCGAATGCTGCCGGCAGATTGTATTTATATATTTTTGAAAGAATTTTTAATGCTAGCTAGATGTTTTCTCCGAGTAAATATTGCAAGAAATTAACATTATTATTAAGCTATTAAACAAGGGCTGAAATGCTTAAGCCATTACAAAAAGAAGGAAAGATAATAAATGAAGAGAAGTAAAGAAGTGAAATGAAGCAGTAAAGTTGTGAGTTATTGTTATACTTCATAAAACTAATCAATCTATTACGTACCTAATCAGCCTATAATGTTATCACTGTTGGGACACAGGCCTCCTCTCGGTGAGAGGGAGTGGGTCGTACTCGTAACCTACCACGCGGGCCCAGTGCGGGTTGGTAGATGTCAGATGCCTTCGAAGTTTTTGGTCTAGGACATGCCGGTTTTCACACGATGTTTTCCTTCACCGTTTTGAGAGCAGTGGTGATGAATAAAATTAATTTACACAAAGTATTGCGCCTGACGGGTTTCGAACCTACGACCTACAACTTATAAGTCACGGACCATAGGGCCACCGCTGATGATGTCTTGCGCAAGTGTTATCGGTATCATATACCCAGTGTCATACACCCTGACTTCAGCTACACATAAAACAGGCGCAGTACACACAGCACATAATTCACAAATTAATGCTAGGTTCTCACTATAATAATAACGAACGGCTTAATATCAGGCTCGTTACTCACGGACGCACAGCAGGTGAACTGGCGCACAAAAAAGTAATAACAGCCAGTATTACACAGTGGGACGCCAGTTAGTACGCACTGGATGTGTCGTTGTAAAGGGGAGTGCAGTGTGGTGGAAAGCATTGCGAATTGCTTTCTGGATTAAAAAAAAAACATTAGAAACAGGATTACTACTTAGGTATGCATTATTACTTTTTGTTTTGAGTAAGACTAATGAATATGGAAAAAGTTATAGCTGTGGAAGTTTGTGATGAGAATGACGAGGAAGCAAAAGACAATGACATCAACTAACATTAAAATGGGAATCAATTAAACGAAAAAGTGGTATGCATGATTTTCGAAAAATTAAATTCAAAATTTCGAACAACGTAAAGTATACCAGTATTCAAAAGATTTGGTAAAATAACTTCCAAAAATGCAACACTTAAACGGGCAAATGATTTTACAATTTGAACAAAAATGCATGTGCAGTAGTGGAAGTGCCCTCAAGACCTTTGTAGTGAACAGCCCTACATACGTAACAATGATGTACTTGAACAGCTATATGGGGAGTTTTATTTATAGGGCTCATGAATTTATAAGTACACTCTTGTTAATAGCAGTGACAAAAAAGCAACTTTTTGTCGATGGATATTTAAATTTTGATAGCAGTTTAAATTTAAAAGATTTTATAAATGCAACTGTAATTTTTACCACAGTAGGAGCAATGACTGCTACATAATACCAAGATCTGTTGTCAGCCACTAGTTTCTTTGAATTCAGTTTCTCAATAAATTGACTATAACGGGAACCAGCGTTTCGTAAGAAAAACTTTGTTTGTAGAAGAAATGTTGTAATTCTATAAATAATGAAGGGATTGACGGGAACTCATGGTGCTCGCACAAACAGACCCGCGAACGGACATATTACAGTACAGGAGAGTCGGCAGTTGAATGTGTTCTTCACAACAATTTAGGGATAACAAGCCAAAACAATTTAGAATTTCTGTGTAATAAGAATAGGGTTTTAAACAACAAAAAATTTAAGTATCAATTTTTTTTTAATCAAAGTAAAAACATGACACATCCATATACTCGAAGCACTATTGGCATATATGGTTGAATTCAAATAATGAATTATGATGTAATCTCATTCAAAACCAAGAGACATAAAGCAAGCTATAAAGAATTTAGTACAAAGGACAGCCCTGAGTAGAATAAACACGATGATTTAAACAAATTGCTGGCACCTGCCATAAAGTTTACCTAAAACGGTCACGCACCTCCACATGAACCTTTGTTTGGTGTCGAAACACTTGACACAGTAGTAACGCATGTATCTAAAAGTTAAAAAGGTGAAGTTGGAAACACACGACATATACAAAACACACAAAATAATCAATGATTTCACAATACAGAAAACCATGTTTGTAAAAGTATACGCACCAATAAAGCATCCAGAAATACAACAAATGATAATTGACATTTAAGACAAAGAAATTTTCTGTTAACAATCGTAGTTGTTTGCACATAAAACGTTGGGTTACATTCGCACTATTTTTAGTAACACATTAATTCGCTTTTGTGACTCACAGATGTAGTAAAGGGTCCAAATGAGATTTCAATTCCAGCAGCACAAAGTAATAGCTGACTTTATTTGTTGGTCATAAGGTTGGAAATGTAATGTTTGGTAAGAGAATCATTTCATAAGGTAATAAATAATAATGGATCGTCTTTGGCCTTGGTGAAATTAGTCACCAGCGCGTCTCGGCGCAGTAAATTGTGAATTAATGCCTTGATGTGACAGAAGACGCATATTACATATGAAATGCAGTGTCTTAATAAAGCAGAAAAAGGATACGGCCTCGGAATGAGATATGCGGTACGTAGCTAACAGATTGACTAGGTTTTGAGGTCACAAACTAGGTAATAGATTGTATACGTGAATAAAACATGAAGAGGAGGAGAAATGCTAAAGTTATGCAAAAACAAGGTCGGTTCGATACATTACATTTGAAATGTTCCGTTTATTATACTTTATTAGTTTATATATATTAACATATATTATTTGGCTGAACTTCCACGTTCAAAATAATGACCTTGCCAATTAAGATGGTGGTTCCGAATACCATGTGAATCGGGACGCCCGTGACTTTATCAATGGGAGCATTTGGCATTGAACTGCCCGTCAATTAATAATGATAAAAGAATGTTAAGTTGCGCAAGATCCCGTGTTGATGTCGATTTAAAATTTATGTCAAGCAATGGTAGATTTTGATTACAATAAAACTTAAAATGAACCCATAAAAGACTATACATAAAGGCTTAAATTTAAATAGAAAGAACAGGCGGATTAAGTTGATGAAAATTCATTAATAATCATAAAATTATATTATCGAAGTAGACATGATTCTCGTTACAGTAAGTAGTAAATCGAAATATCACAAATTGAATCCTGTGCCTTACAATCATACGATTGATTCTGGGTCATTAAAGCCAATCAGTTAGTAATTGGGGCACATATAACCAGCCTTCAACGATGAACGTGCTTTCGTATCTATTATTACGTTACGTTTAAAGTTTCCAGAGGATGCCAATTTTATACCCTGGACGTTGTCTCGTAAATATAGGTGGAGGCAATAAAACGCGTTTATTTCTTTTGCTCCTACTTCAGATTAATTTATAGCAGTGTCAAGAGTAGGATATCCCAGAGAATATAACTTTGTTTGTGATTTTATGGAAGATGTTAATGTAAATTGGAATTTTGCATCTTGTTTGATCTTTTCTTGAAAAAATGTATTGAGGATTTGGATGCTCATCTGGAAACAGAGAGACATTTCCATCGAAAACCACTTCACACTAAAAGCATGAGAATTTGGAAAATTGCCATAAAATTGAATGAAAATGCAATCAAAATATTATCAGAAATGATACACGGCGTACTTATCCAATATTCATACAATAGCATGTTTTCCTACGTTTATGACCAAATAACATACTTTAAGGCTACGAATGCCTATTTGTTATCCTTTGGCACTGCGTTTAAGACGAAGACTGACCAAGTGCCAATTGTAATCCTCAATACGAACTTATGCCAGACATGGCCATATCAATCAGTTACAATGAAGAATACCACACAGAAACTGTTTACCAATAGCTTATTTTATTTGATACTTTGCTTTTAGGCATTAAATGTTCAGCTTGTTGGATGCTTAGAGCACCATTGATATTAAAGGCTTTACTTAATTCCCAAAGAACGTACGTCATTCTTAATTATCGACATTCCCAGATAATTCATGACCGTCTTTACCCCACCGCTATCACTGATTCTGATCGTGTCTTAGGAGGCGTGATCTTATTAGCTTTGATAAAAAATATAGATAAGCTACCGTTATAATTATAACTCGGGTTATCTTAATTTAATCAGTGTTCAATATTAAGCCAAATTACTGCTATTAGCTTCAATTGAGCCATCAGAGTACAATTAAGTGAATCGTTCGCAGTTAACGACGCCTGCAGTCATTGCTTCACTTTTCGCGGTGAGAGGACTTGTTGTTTTAAGAATAGTTACACTGTCTACTATTTTATCATCAATTTTGTCGGTAAACGTCTCAACTGCAAAAAACTTACGCATCTTAAAGTCTACAAATAAAGGAAACTATAATTTTTTGTATTACTTTATGAAAACGCATAATCGTAAGAACATAAGAAAGAAAAAGTACATAAGATTGTTATCGTTATTATTTACGCTAGGGTAGTTCAGTTTATTTGCATAGAAACTTTCATAACACTGCAGTACAATTTCATAGAGCACTGCACTTGAATAATTAATATTATAGTTATAGTGAAAGCAGTGTCCAATACAAAGCGGTCAACTGTTGGTCTGTTATTTGAACCATAACGTGGTTTATGACAAATGTGGCGCGAACAGGAAGCAAGGTTGTTACAGAACAAAGATAGTACACACTACATAAATATCCTCCTGTAGAGTAATTCACACTGCAGTTATAAATGAAAATGAATACACAAATATTTGATCAGAAGTAAAAAATGTTATATAAGAAAATCATGCTGTGAAAACTATAAAGATTGAAGAATAACGTAATTCCAAGACAAACCAAGTAGTAGTGTAGTCAGAAACAGTTATTAGGACATCTAAAACCATAAAAGCCAAGCCCACAGGAAAATCTTAACCATTTCAAACAAATGGTCAATATTAATGCAGATATAAATGTAGTTGTAATAACAATCCTAAAATCTAGAAATGGATATGAATATCACGATATAGGAGTAAACAGAACTTGTTCTATGGATATTAGACTATGTAAGGAAGCAAGGAAATTGTAAAACATCAAGAGTCCAGCGAATAGTTTCGATGATTTCATTACATACATCCTAGAATAGCGGCAATCAAATGTTGTGCCCGGTGTACATTCCTACATAGATAGGGATGACAATGACGCAGTCACACCTTTTGAATTATAATCAACGAAATCAAGCAGAAATTAAACTTGTCACAGGCACAACGGCTAAAACCAGACTTTAAACTTACTATAAAGAAAGTAAAAAATACAATCATTTAATTCTTTCTCTTTGATCTAACATAATCAAACGCAGAGTTCTTTTATAGACAAACTGAAGACGGACGGAAGACAGACGTATAAAAGTTACGCCTAAAACAAGAACAGAACAGCCCTACTATAAACATATATAGGGATGTCTCAGATTGTATCAACGTTCAATTTGCATGTTACCTACTCATCGAAAACATTCTTGCATCCATAGCATAATCAGAAGTTATATAAATTCACATATATATTATCCATGTATAATTTACATGGAAAATATAGATAAAGATTGTGATATACTCTGCGAATTAAGATGAAGCCAGCAGAAAAGTCGATTTACACTTTAGTTTTCGAAATATTAATTACAAAGCAAATTTTTTTATTAAAATCGAAACCGAAGGTTACTTCGGTATTCACATCGGCGTCGGGTCGACGATGAAGTACCTGGGACTCGTCCTCGACAGCCGGTGGAACTTCGAGGAGCACTTCCGACGTTTGGCACCCAGACTGGAATGGGCCGGAGCTGCCCTAAGGCGGCTCCTCCCCAATCTAGGGGGACCAAACGCCTCCTGCCGGAGGCTCTATGCGGGGGCCGTGCGGTCCATGGCCCTTTACGGGGCACCGGTGTGGGCGCGGTCGCTCAGGAAGCGACCAGCCCGGTGCCTGACCGCGTCCCAGAGGGTCATGGCCGTTCGGCTGATACGGGGATACCGTACGGTCTCCGCTGAGGCGGCGAGCCTTCTTGCCGGATTGGCGCCATGGGATCTGGAGGCCAAAGTCCTCGCCCACATGTGGGAGTGGCGAGAGGAGGCAAAATGCCGGGGCATAACTCCGCTGCCGCGAGATATTGCGGTACGGCGGAAAGAGCTCCGGCGGGATCTCATGGCAACATGGAGAGTGCGATTGTCGCAACCCAGTGCTGGGCACACCACAATAGCGGCGGTAAGTCCCCTCTTTGAGGAGTGGCTAGAGAGGCGCCACGGCGCCCTCACCTTCCGCCTGGCGCAGGTCCTCACCGGACACGGTTGCTTCGGAAGGTTCCTGTTCCGTATAAGGCGGGAGGAAACGCGAGGGTGTCACCATTGTGTGGATCGCCCTGAGGACACGGTGGAGCATACGGTGGAGGTCTGCCCGACTTGGGTAGAGCACCGCCGTGTCCTCGTAGCGGCGATCGGCGGTGATCTCTCGCGTCCGACCCTGGTCCAGGCCATGGTCCGGAGCGAGAGTGCATGGCAGGCCGTCAAACTCCCAGCCACCGTAGGCGCGGGCCTGCGGGCGGTGAGCAATGGGCAGCTCGCCGCCCGGTAAGGACCAGGCCCGAGTCGACGGCGCGTCGTGTTTCACGCGCGCCTCAAAGAGATGTCAGCACATCGTGACGGGGTCGTCAGGGTTGCGGGTTGGTTGAACAAGAAACCGTGGCCCTGGCCGTCCCACAGGCAAGTGAAGAAACACGGGTGGGTTTTAGTCAGTAAAAGTCTGACACGCCCTTCCGCTCCGCCCAGAGCGGAAGAAGTCATTTGATGATTTCCCATCCTAACAAAAAAAAAAAAAAAGGTTACTTCGGTACTATCGAAATTTGTGGCTGACCGTAAAGTTTATTTATATGTCTGTAATATTTTTTCCATAATATTTAAATTGCTTATGATGAACTGTCTAACAGTAGTAGATATAATTTACTATGTATGCATTTAATGATATGGAAATGAGAAAGGGATTTCATCGGTTGCTTATCTTTAAAAAGATCGTCAATTTCATGAAGTTGTAGTGATTGGACAACTGTTAGCTCTTGTAATATATGTTTATTAACTCCATCTAAATTCAATGTTTTATTAGTTTAGGTTGTGGTGGCAGCATGAGGTGCCAACATATCTCATGTAAATTTAATGGATAGTAAAGCAATGTATGTTCTGGAATCTGTACCTGAGGGTAATGACGAAATAAATTGTGTAATACGACTTATATATTCATCTTAGAACCCTTATTCTTCAAGACAATGATCTCATGTTCCACATATAAAGTAGCGCTACAATAAAACAAAATTATATACGGATGGAAGATAATGCTGTATAAAAGGACCTGCAATTTTTCCAAGCATTGTCATCGTCCGATTCGAGGCAAAATTGTACTGAATACAAATTCCTCTTCTATTTTTAGACAGCATTCAGCGAGTCCTTTCATACCAATTATAGTATGCGATGCGTATGTAAAAATAGGCCTCCGCTGACTATTCTCGGAGATTTAAAAAAAAGTAAGGTACTACTATTCAAATGTCTCAGTTGTCTTGCAACAATCGTTTAATTGAAGCTGCAAGTCTTGCTTCTCATACTAACACAGATACATTCGAAGTTATTTTTAGTGTTGACAATGAAAATGAGATCTTAGTGTGTAATTAATATGATTGGAGTTGAACTAGCTGCATTAATTAAAACTAATGTGCAGTTGTAAGCGAATCTAGAATATGATACAGAATTAGATCTGGCGGCGGGAGCTTCGATAATGGTTCTTGCAGCTTTAGCTATACGGGAGATAAGAAATGCAGTTTACTATGTCGTGTTTAACAAGATGAGACCTCGCCCTGCCACTTGACGATTCATATGCGCGGCGTCGCGTCGTGCCGTCGCTTTATATTTACAATGGCAATAACATGGAGCCATGAGATATAGTACCACTTTAGGTATTGTTACTGGTAATACGATCGGCCTAGTTTTAAAATCTGTAGATTTATGTTCCTACATTGAACTTAAGTACTTGTATGTTTTTATCTTAACTTTGCTACAACTCCCAATATGACCTGTTTGGTATATACCAAACAATTTAATACATGATATATTAAACTTTAGCGTATTTACGACTCTACCAATTCCAATTACAAACTTCCAACTCTGGCAGAGGTACCAAACTGCTTTTGACCCATGTAGGACCCATAGTGGTTAGGACCCATAAGACTGATTATGGGAAGAATCAAATAAAGGTTATAAAACGCTCAAAGAACCACACTTTATTTTTATGGCAATTGATTAATCAACTAGAACGGTTTTGACTGTCAATTAGTGATCAATGTTTTATATTGAATTGGAAACAGGGATGTCAGTTGCCTGAAACCTCGAAAGAATATTTTAATGTACTAAAAGAGTAAAGGAAAAATTGCAATCCTCGGGTAAAGAGAAAAGTCCAAATGGTATCTGTGAGCTTTTAAAGAGAGACCCGATTACCTACACTATACTATTAATCCGTAGGTTTATTAGCAAATCGTTGACATATGGTTCTTGGAAACAGCAAGTAGGTACCAATAAAAACACTGTAAGGCAGTGTAGGAAGTACGGCATACTAATAAAAAGTTTCTTCTACTTAGTTCAACCAGATAATAATAATAAACAAAGCTACTTTATTCAGCGGTAATCGTGAAGTCAATGTCAATCACCACCAGATCAGACCAGACCAGAGCCATCAGCCAGTCAACAAGAGGGCCTAGACAGTTGTCTGTGGGCCTAGGCCCTCTTGTTGACTGGCAATTTTGAACGCGTGCAATAGTGCACAGCGTCTTCAGAACATATAATTCTATTTTCATGATTCCACTCGACCACGCTGGACAGCTCTGAAAAAGAGTTGAATAACACATGCACCCACAATCATCAGACATTTTTTGTATAAATAAATTATAGGTAGTTTAAGAAAACTAAAAAATAAACACGCTTTAATATCAATTGAACTAAAAAGTAGAAAACATATTTTATTTTTTATTTTTTTATAGTTGTGATGTCGTCGTCCCTTGATTCTTCTGCAAATTTTCAAATAGGTGAAAATGATCTTAAACGATTCCTTTACATACATACAGATGAAGCTAATAAAAGCGTGTTCAAAATAATATGACGTCATTTATTAGAATTGATGGGCGATTCCAATCTGATCTCATATTTTTACATCATCTAACCTGACCGCCGCTGACCACCATCTTGGAATAAGCGTGTATGTGTAATTTGTTCTAGTTAATTTGAAATGTAACAGTATAAGCAAGATGAGAAATAATTTATTGAATGAGTATAATTGTTATGGAAGTGCATTGTAAAAAATAACGATTGAACATGTCTCCGGTTACAATATCCTCTGCGTACTGTTTAGTAATTTAATTGAATTGATTTTTTGTATTGAAACTGTGGTAGTAAAATATAATAGTTAACTGAATGTTCAAAACATTATGCTCAATTGGACTTAATGTCTAAGGTGGGATATTTCTTATTTGAGAAATTTATAAGTATGTAATTTCTTTGCACTATTATCAATTGTTCAAGATAGCATTTCCCAATACCTAAATGCATAAAAAAAATTAAAACAAAATCTTTATTTAGAACGGCCTTCCCTTTGGTGTCCCTTTCAAACTTTACAGGTTATTTTACGAAGTGACTTCTTAGTGTTTAAGTAATGTGTTCCACAAACGATAGGGCACGAGTCCTGTTAGCTGCACGTTACGGGAACTGATGGACGCTGGTGATGTCACCAAACAAGCCGCCGAATTCTGGACCGAGCCCTTTAAGATTTCTCACGACACACTAAGAAGAAATAATGTAGAGGGGTAATACTGTCACAAGTTCTTCTTTTAAATCTCAGTTGTCAATTTGTACAGTTTATCAGTCAGCAAGCGTTGTTATTCGATTTCAAATATCCCCCCATGCAATTATTTTTATCTGCAACATTCCTTTATCATATTCTACGTCTCTGTTACAATACTTTGCGGAAAATAATAGGATGTGGGTAGAATTCCACGCACGTCCTGTTGACCTTGCTTTGATATAAAAATTGTGTTACATTATAATATCTTCATTCACCAGGTGATTTATGTTTATAAATATTTGGCACCGAGTCGAAAATAAAATCCTTTAAAAACTGTTCATCAGTTATGTTATCCCTAGGGAAAATTACAAAACTTGGAAATATTGTTTGAGAACACGAAATTTCAGTTCTTCAGGCGCATATTTACAGGACTGCAGAGACTCTTTTTCTTTAAAATACCTATGTAAAATATCATTGTAATTCTTTTGATATGGATATTATTGTAAAAGAGAGAAACAGAGTCGATAAGAACGGTGTTCAACTAAGTTTATTTGGGGATTTTATTGTAATCAATCAAAATACTGACTACTGACCAGTTCCAAAAATCATTGTTCCACAACTCGACCACTTACGAGACCTATTAGCAACATCTTGTACGTCAAAATACTACGCACTTCAAATGATTGATAGATTTCATTGATTCAAAACACACCCAAGAGCATTGACCACGTTGAATGAATCACAAGATTTCGTAAACACCTGTGTTAAATGACACCACGGTATTATCACCTCAGCTGACTTATTAATAGAGGTTAAAATCGTGTGAAAAGCTAGATTATGTCTGAGATTTCTGCTCTTGGTAGGTTGTCGTTAATTCACTACACAAATAAATATTTACTTTAGCGTTATAAAAACGGTACCATTTTTAGCCTGTATCAGTAACAAAGTGCCTTACTTAACAAAACAGTGTTATTTTATATTTACTAGTGCTTCTAATTTGGTAAAGGAAAACACTTCATTTTAAAGTGAGTCTGACCTTGTTTCGTGCCAACTTATAGGTATTGTATTTCGTAAACCAGGTTCAACTTCAAAAGTTTATTAAACTCTATTACCAAAGATATAATACTTATCTTCAATGGTACAGACGACAGCACATCAAGCTACTACAATCTGTCAGATTTCTTTATTACGTTTTCAATTTTATCTCTAAATCATTAAGGCTCAAGGTTGATTGGGAATATTGACCTGCTGTCGTCCGTACATATTAATACAATGGACTTATTGCTGATATTCTTTAGAATGTTAAATTTTGTAAGACTTTTAAGACTTAAAATAGATTTTCTTCTTCATAGGGCAATTAGTTTTATCTTGGTGACCGACCCCTTGACAATGCAAAAATTATTGATTTATTTGAAACAAATGCTTTAAGTTTGAGTTTGAAAATGGTCATATGGGGGTAAGTACTAGTAACCAGCATGCGTATATCATCATCATTTCAGCCGAAAGACGTCCACTGCTGGACATAGGCCTCCCCCAAGGATCTATAGGACGACCGGTCCCGCGCATCCCGCATCCAGCGGTTTCCCGCGATCTTCACCAGGTCGTAGGCCCACTTTGTCGGGGGCCTACCTATGCTGCGTCTTCACTATGCTGATATATATAAATGTAAACGAAGAAAAAGTATCGCACCTTTAGTAAAACAACCTTTAATCAACAAAATAGAAGATAAGTAATTTGATAAATTAAGTATGACATAAACAACATTACAATACACAGTTCTCAGTTCATAATATGATCACATCACTTATGAGTTTGAATTATGGGAAAAAGGCATAAGTTCTATGTATACTTACGACGCGTGTAATATTTCATACACAAATGTCAAATGCATATAAAGTGGCGCCAAATACCAATTACCATACACCACAGTCGCTATAAATACGTGTTATTTGAGTCTTGTTTCCGCATTCCGTTTCCTCCAGTGATAGGAATATAAATAATTTTAACTTGAGACTCAGGACAGTGGAGGAGGTACTAGGCTCGCATGAATCAGCTGATTACGTCATTTAGAAGCACGTGGTGGCCATACGTGATGCTGCGAGCGTAAACGTGTTAACTAGTGATGTTGTTAGTGCAAATATATGTTAATATTATGTACCTTCAAAGTCTCATCGCAATTGTTTATTTTGCTTTGAGATACTTGGGCACTACGGTGTGTACGATGAAGTTAGAATGAAGTTTACGATGCTACGCATTTGGAGCAAAGTTCCACTGTTCAATACATTTAGGTATCTAATATGTATTACAAATGCGAAAGTAAGTTTGGTTTGCTACGCTTCTTTAATTTATATAAATTACTAGCTGCATCCGGCGGTTTCACCTTATGGTCCGCTCCTATTTGTCCCAGCGTGATGTTATATAGCCTAAATCCTTCCTGGATGAATGGGCTATCCAACGCAAAAGGAATTTTTCAAATCAGTCTAATAGTTCCTGAGATTAGAACGTTCAAACAAACAAACTCTTCAGCTTTATATATTAGTATAGATAAACTAGCGCTTGACCGCAATCCCGCCTGATGGTAAGCAGTGACGCAATCGTTGATGGTAAAGCGCACTAGTTTATTAAGAGCCTATTCACTCTAGCCTTGAAGACACCCAAATTGTAGTCCGACGGAAACATCGCCGCTGGCAAATTGTTCCAGTCCCTCGATGTACGCGGTATAAAGGAGGAGGCTTCGTCCGGATCGTAGTGGTGTTAACAACGTAAGGGTGGAAACTCGCCGTACGACGGGTCGTCCGATGGTGGTACGGAGACGGGGGAATTAAATCATGCAATCGCTAAAACCGATGAAATTTGGCTCTTTGGTAGAGAAAGAGACCTGGAGAAAGACAAAGGTTTATCTTTATCCTGGGTCGCATACGAAATCGCTTGTGAATAATAAAAATTATCTATTGACATCACTGGCTGTCGTGTTTCCCCTATTACTGAATATAGGTCTATTATATTTGTGCTTTGCTTCCTTTCGCCCTTTTTTGATTCGTCGTAACACACTATTAGTCTCAATTTGGACAATTTTGAACGATATTTATTGCTAATCCATATGCTTCTAAAGTTCAACATTGTGTCTGTTCATCAACATAAATAACGTGATGCATGTTGTTGAAATGTAAAAATGAAAGCCATTCCTATTGCTAGAGTGTTAGGCAATAACCCTGCTGGTCTTCGCGCTAAAATACAGCATTGAAACTGGCGCATCCGTTTAAGAGCTATGCCACAAACATTGTGCATTTTGGAGAGTGCGAGGTAATTGCACGATTTAAATCCCCCATCTCCGTTCCATCATTGGACGACCCGTTGTACGTTACGTTGTTGACACCACAAGGATCCGAACGAAGTGTTTCGCCTCGTCTTTTATACCGCCGAGGGCCTGGAATAATTTGCCAGCGGCGGTGTTTCCGTCGGACCACAATTTAAGTGTCTTCAAGGCTAAAGTGAATAGGCTCTTAGTAAACTAGTGTGCTTTACCGTCAACGATCGCATCACTGATTACCATCAGGCGGGATTGCGGTCAAGCACTAGGTTTATAATGTATACTAGCTGCTCCGCGTGATTTCACCCGCGTAGGTTTCGATATATTTATTTATATGCTTCGCTCCTATTGGTCGCAGCGTAATGTTATAT
Source organism: Sesamia nonagrioides (assembly GCA_017933935.1). Classification (NCBI taxonomy): domain Eukaryota; kingdom Metazoa; phylum Arthropoda; class Insecta; order Lepidoptera; family Noctuidae; genus Sesamia; species Sesamia nonagrioides. The sequence goes on along the minus strand of JADWQK010000492.1, from coordinate 113,621 downwards.
AGCCTAAAGCCTTCCTAGATTAATGGGCTATCAACTAACAAACAAAGAAACTCTTCAGCTTTATACAACGTATAACATAAAGGGTATATACATAACAAAGGCATGGCATCTTTACATAATATCAAACGATATTGGAAGGGTTTTTTAATCCTATCTCTTTATGTTAGGAAGTTATGAGGAAAAACACCGCCCGTGATAGGCTACTATCATACTGGTCGCACAGAGATATTGAAGACATTTATCGGATTTTGTGAAGTAACGTGACGGGTAACGACTAGTTATTAACGTATGTAGTGTGCTGCCACGTTTGTTATGATTTGATTTTAAGAAACACACGAAACCGAAAATTTGGTACCAATTTTTTGAGTTTTTTGATTTTGAGTTGAAACCCTTCCGATATCGTTTGATATCATATAAACATGCCATGCCCTTGGTATGTATATACCCTTTTTGTTACACGTTGTATATTAGTATAGATATAGATAAAATATATTAAAAAAAAACAGAGACAGATAAAAGCTCCAAATTATTGAACCACTATCTTCACAACAATACTTCACGAAAAGTATGTAATGTTATTTAAATCAATTCAGTCGCCAAAGCTTGACCTGCATTTCCAAGTTAACACGGTCTCCAGCTCCGCTTCGCCCGGTTTTCTGGCCCCATTGTATATACATACATAAATACATAATTACAATGCAACATACATAAATACATACATACAAAACTGTGGTGTCAAACAGAGCCGAACGGAACCGCGGAAGTTGGAAATTTACTAACACCCGTTACTGCTAATGCTAATTTGGTTAGGTTAATCACATAAAAATACTGCGAAACTATTGCAGAATATAGCTTGAAGCTAACTCAATGTCTACAGGAATTGATGGACGAGCAACGACCTGAAGAAAGGGACAAATTGGGCGCAGAAGTGGAATATCCTGTGGTATGCATTCGGGGAGTGTGTAAAGTGGTTTGAATGATATTTCTAGCCCAATCTTTTACTAATATTATAAATCAGAAAGTGGTTTTGTTTGTTTGTTTGTTCCGCTTTCACGCCGTAACGGCTGAACCGATTGCTTTGAAATTTTGCAGACGTAAAGTTAGAAGGGTACTTTTATCCCGGAAAAAATGATATTTCCGAGGGAAATCTAATAAGCGCGATATAACCGAATCCACGTGGGCGAAGCTGCGGGAAGAAAGCTAGTAATGTTATAAACCGACGCCAAAAAAGGACGAGGTTCTCGACTCGAACAGTTTGTTCTTCTATATAGGTAAGGATGTATGTATCTTATTAAAAGGAAGTCTTGGTATTCCAATCTCGGTAGCTGATTTTAATTTGTGAGTGCTTGACTGACCGTACACAATTTTGTAACCCGACTAAAAAATATCATCAATGTTTAAAGAAATATTATACTTTACTAGCTTTCCGCCCGCGGCTTCGTTCACGCGGAGTTAGTTATGCTCCGCTCCTATTGACTCCTATTCACAGCGTGATGTTATATGGCATAAAGCCTTCCTGGATTAATGGGTAATCCAACTCAAAAAGAATTTTTCATATCGGACCAGTAGTTTCTGAGATTAGAGCGTTCAAACAAACAAACAAACTCTTCAGCTTTATATATTAGTATAGAGGACCGAGACAAAACAAACTCTTTGTTTTTTTTTTTTTGAACTCGGCGCATCCAGATCTATATGATTATCTATAGTGGTGACTGGTGAGGGTTTTGAGCAACTTCGGGCACATACATACAGACAGACATACAAACATGCGCACTTTATAGGGATGGATTTCATCTTTCACAACATCCCAGCGCCAGTTATATCGCTTTGAAAATATAGTCGTCAGTATCACAAGAATACATAAACATACTTTTGTGAAGAGTGCTTACAACTCGACTTATACAGTATGTTAAATAACAGAGGGCGTTCCCTTAAACTCGTTAATATATATCATTAATAGATTAAAATAAAAATATCAGCATAGAAAAATAAGCATAAAAAAACCGAATAAAAAAAATTCTAATTGGAAATAAATTTGAAACCTCCTGTTTAAAATCAAAATAGTAGTCGTCATGTATAAATAAATTGCGACGTTGCCGTCTTTCATGTTCGCGTGTACAGTGTGTTTCTTTTACATGTCAATTTAAAAGTTTTATTGAATATTTTCTTATTGGAAAATTTTTTAAAACATTTTGTTTTCGAATGGAAATATTTTTTTAGCATGTATGTATGCTATACTATTTCGGGTTAACGGGAACGCCCTCTGTTAGTTAACATACTGTATTTTCCCTTCGCCTCATCACAATATTGGTTTCTTCAATATTAGCAATCTTTTACCGCTCGTCTAACGCAGTGGATTGAGCGGTTAAGTTGGAGCAATGAACTCAGGATCAGATTATAACACTGGTGAACAAGGGAATCAATGTAGGTAATTGAAATGTTAAGCGCTCATACATTTCAGTACTAGCATAGCCAAATAAAGATTATCCGTAGACGATTTGGGTGTAATAAAAACATGGCGACGAAATATATGTCAATTTGCGTTAGGTGATGACTAAATTGTCAGGACTAAACTATAAATATTAGTTTAGTGCTGTCAAATTAGTCATCGCCTAATGCAAATTGACGTATACTTCTGGTCTTTTTCAGGTGCACTGAATTTAAATTTAGTTTAGTCGTCAGTACTAAACTGTAAATATTAGTTTAGTCGTGTCAAATTAGTCATCGCCTATTGCAAATTGACGTATACTTCTGTCCTTTTCTTAATGAACTAGAAAGAAAAAGGTGCATTGAACTTAAATTTAGTTTAGTTTAGGAACAAGAGATTCGGCGCCATTGAAAATTTAAACACACGTATATTTGCTTGCATTGAAATTCTTCAATAGATGCGTTTCAAACATTATTTTCTATTCCGGGAACGGATAATGGAAACAAACAAGACGAGAAAATATTATAAGCAATGTGTTTTAGTATATTACTTTTGTTCTAACTTATGCCGTAACAATAAAAATAGGAAAGTATTCAGTTGATGATGATGATGATGTACGCACATATATTCCTAAGTACCTATATAATTTATGTAAATACAGTATGTTAAATAACAGAGGGCGTTCCCTTAAACTCGTTAATTGTATATCATTAATAGATTAAAATAAAAATATCAGCATAGAAAAATAAGCATAAAAAAATCCGAATAAAAAAAAATTTTAATTGGAAATAAATTTGAAACCTCTGTTTTAAATCAAAATAGTAGTCGTCATGTATAAATAAATTACGACGTTGCCGTCTTTCATGTTCGTGTGTACAGTGTGTTTCTTTTACATGTCAATTTAAAAATTTTATTGAATATTTTCATATTGGAAAAAATTTTAAAACATTTTGTTTTCGAATGGAAATATTTTTTTTAGCATGTATGTATGCTATACTATTTCGGGTTAACGGGAACGCCCTCTGTTAGTTAACATACTGTATATTGATAAATGACTTCAAAAAGGCGATTAAAACCAATCAAAAATTACGTCTGTTTTACTTCACTTTCATAATAAATTGCTACAATTTATAACAGCCAAGCTAGACTAAAAAGTGGACGATAATAAATAAGAGTGTACGTAACAAGTGTGAAGAATCTAATTAATTTTATTGAATAAACAAACCCAGACAGGAACTGAGAAAAAAATGTAGCTATTGCGTAAAACTTCTATAAGTAAAGAAATATTGTTATGAATTAATTAGCTGTGGTAGGCCATAACATCGGCTGCCGGCAAGAATTACCACCCACCAGACAAAGTCTTGCCGCCAAGCGATTCGTCGTGTTCCGGCATGATGTCTGGTGATGCCGTACGGAGGACGGGTCTGAGCAGTTGTGGTGCGATGTGTGCCGGGTAGTTGTTGTGTCGGCAGTTTGGTCGTGGAGGGTCTCCAGATCAATCTCCCTCTGGCACACCACCTAGCTCAACTGCCGTCATCCTTAGTATTCCTAAGTTTTTTAAGTCATCATCTCAGCGTTTATCCCGGTTGCAACCGCGGCTTTCGCGTTGGAGCCGTTGTCCGCTTAAGTTTTTTAAGTGAATTGGCTTAATAAACTAGTGCGCTTTACCATCAACGACTGCATCACAGCTTACCATCAGGCGGGATTGCTAAAAAGAAAATGATTTTAGCTTTAGTACCTACTTATTTCTCATTATTGGAATAAGTGTGATACGAAATGCACCATTGTTACGTTCCAACCAATTACGGAGGAATTACGGAAAATTTCTTCCGCCTATCGCGTAACGTTCGAATTTCGAAAACAATGCGTGTGCGCGAATCGATAGCACTTTTAGATAACAAGTAGCCAAGTACCAATTACCTACTGTATTTTTTTTACTATAATACAGCCGGCCATTGCGTTTTTTATGTAATTAATTATGATTGATGTGTTAATGATATCTTTACGTTGTTTTTGAGTTATAATGTAGTTCAAAACATTTACTCTGGAGTTTTCAAGGCTGGTCTGTTTATAGTAATAATATCTATACTTGTTTACAAAATATTGAATCACTGTAGTGGGAACAGAGGGTGATCATATTGACATATACGGGTAGAAGCCCAGATTCCTGGCTGCTACTGAGAAAAAATTCCAGAGTGAGAAAACCCAAGCAAATCCCAGGACCTCATGCTCAATAAAAGCACCTGTGACAACTAGAATAATTAGAGGCAGGTGCATCATCATCCCACTGCTAGGCACAGGTCTCCTCTCATACAGAGGATTGAGCGTAATCACCACGCTTGCTCAATGCGGGTTGGCGATTTCAGACTTAAAAGTCCAGGTTGATAGCACACAAATAAACCCATAGCTGACAATCTAGGTAACTCATAAGATCTACCGCGAGATAACCAATTCAGATACTCGTACCACAAACAATCGTGATGTAGGTCAATCCAACAATATATGCTGGTTAACGCACGAGACTATTACAAAATCAAACAGGAAGAGATACCTAATTAGACGCTAAAATGGCAATTAAAGAAAAAAACAAAGTCGACCAGACGTGTCCATTCTTTTCTTTTTTAATTTATATGTTAATTCCGTCCGCTGCCCACAACCGGACGTTAGTTTGATAAAATATATTTTTATGTTAATATGCGAGTAAACAAAAGTAAGTCGGTAGTTTAGTGGTTAAAACACCAGCCTCTCAAGTATGAGTGTGCGGGTTCGATTCCAGGTCAGGCAAGTACCAATGTAACTTTTCTGAAGTAGCATGTACTTTCTAAGTATAATTTGGTCACAAATCAATGGGTCGCCATCATGTCATACCGATACCACTCCGTGCCATCCGCCAGGTGCCTAATGCGGATTGGGTTTAAAATGTATGCTGTAACAATAAACCCGGTTTGATATACGTTTGACTAAATATTTTACCCGTGGGCTTCCAATCATGTGCAGATGCAGAAATGGAAAACCGTATTTTTTTTATTAATTTCGAAATGTAGTTAGAACTAAATTAAACAAAGGATACTACAAATGTTGACAGAGGTATTTTGTTATTTTGAGAGGAACCTTTATTTTTTGAGTTTTCAAAATAATCAGGTGGAGCAGCAGGGATTAATAGTCCATTAGGCCTAGTATGAGTACGAGACTCGATCGTCGATATCGAGCGCGTTTGGAGCTTACATTGGTTGAGAGCTCTTACAACCTTGAAGCGGGCCAATCGATGAGTCAAACGCGCTCGATATCGACGATCGAGTCTTGTAATGAAAACTCATACTAGGCCTACATTAGTACCTATAATCGAAAGTAGTAAATACTAATAGATTTTTTTCCCCTTAGTCGAGAGGAAACGCGTAGTCACGGCGGTGCCCGAGCGCAGTAGTACTGTGAAGTGCAATGACTCGACGTAACACAGGTTGCACAACTCGTACTGTTTACAGAACTTAATTGCTTGTTAATTTTTTATTTACACACACACATACACAGTGACACTGCAGTTTCTCAGAAGAGCCTTACAATGTGAGTTGTAACGGTAATGATTGTAGCAAGTGTACATACAACACAACAAGTGGCGTCCAAAAGTTAATTGACATTTTACCACTGCAGCTGCCAAATCAAAATCATTACTATTATATATATGGATATATATTTTTTTAATATTTTATATAAAGTCGTGGTGGCCTAGTGGTTAAAACACCAGCCTCGCAAGTATGAGTGTGCGTGTATGTAATGTAACTTTTCTAAAGTTATATGTTCTTTCTAAGTATATCTTGGATACCAATAACTGATTACAAAGTGAAGGTAAACATCTTCAACCGAAACCTGGACTTTAAGGTCCGTATTACAGATGCTCACTTAAAATTCACGCTTTACTTAAATCTCGTTTGAAGCAATTTGATTGGTTGAAACTAGTTTTAAGTAAAGCTTGAGTCTTGAGTAAGATTCTGTAATACGGTCCTTAGTCGGAAATCGCCAACCCGCATAGAGGAAGCGTGGTAATTACGCTCAATCCTTCTCTGTATGAGAGGAGTCCTGTGCCCAGCAGTGGGATGATAAAAAAGGATGATGCTAATAATTTATGAATACAAAAGAATGCCCCTGTTTCCTATAACTATGCCTATAAAAAAAATTGAGAAAATTCGACTCTGTCCAGCAGATCAGTACTGATTAATTAAGACGTCCTGACACCTGCCAATAAAAACAAAACGCGCCATAAATATAAGCCAAAAGGGCATATGCTCGATAGTTGATAATGTTATCAGAATCCATAGATATTTAAAGAAAGAATGCGTTTATTTCTTATGCACATATATTCTTACATGGGATCCGATACTTATCATAGGTGTCTTAACATCATGTACTTCTCGTCTAAAGATAACAATCGTACACGATTCTAGTGATGACGGAAACCAGAACAATAACTTCACATCGCGTACATTTACTTGGCTAGGCTCCAAAAGAACCCATTAACTACGGTTCATGAATTATGTATCCAGGGGCATTGTTAACGGTTCCAAAGCAAAATGTAGGTGGTTTTCTAAAAAGCTCGGTGTTTAGGATTCATTCATAAGTCTAGACTCCTTTGATAGGAATTCTGCATGAGCTTAGTCATCATCATCATCTCAGCGTATAATCCCGGTTGCACCCGCGGGTTTCGCGTTGGAGCCCAGGGTCCGCTTTCCTACAATTACTCCTCCATTTCGCACGATCTTTAGCATCCGGTGGTGTGAGATTCTTGGCACGCATGTCATCTCTTACAACGTCAAGCCAGCACTTCTTCTTCTGCATGAGGTTAGTCTTAATCGTAAATAACCTGTTTGCCCTATTTTTAATAGTCGGTAATTCAAAATGACATACAGACTTTTACGATATTTAATAATACTATTTTAATAAAACTTGTTTTATACTTTTTAAATCAGAATTCAGGAGATTTTTTCTATAGAAGAGGAGTATGTTCTTGAGCTTATCACTCTAGCGTTAACGACACTTAAATTGTAGTCAGCCGGAAAGATCATCGCTGGCTAATTTATCCAGTCCTTCGATTTACAGTAAGGGTCAAAAGTGGAGTACCACTTTTGACAAAAGACGAGGTGAAACACTGCGTCCGGATCGTAGTGGTGCCAACAACGCAAAAGTGGATACCCGCCACACTCTCCAAAATGCATACTATAGAACACCGATAGGCTGTTTTCACCACATATTTTGTAAGCTACAGTCATAACTATTTTTGGGCATAACACTGACTTTGAAAGTTTATTTTCGACCACAATAAAAATAGCGTATGCATACAAAATTGCAAAACCAAGCGTGAACCAAAACACTGACATGGCTGCCGACGTTTCCAGCACTTTTCATTACTCCTAGTCAATCAAATTAAGAAACACATCGGGGAAAATAACACGAAGTCGTATTTTGACGGGTATCGGCATAAAAGTCGGATATTCTTGTACGCAAATAGGATTCCATTAAATACTAAAATCGTGATCCGTAACTGACGGAACATCATTCAAAACGTAACATCAAGTAACACATAACATTAAGCTTGTATTCCCCCAAAACGAAATTAGCTAGATGAGCAGACAACCTCAAAAAGGGACCTACTAATTGGGACAAACTGGATGCGGCAGGTGAAGGACAAGCTTGTATTCCCCCAAAACGAAATTAGCTAGATGAGCAGACAACCTCAAAAAGGGACCTACTAATTGGGACAAACTGGATGCGGCAGGTGAAGGACAAGGTGTTGTAGTGAACCATGGGAGAGATCTACGTTCAGATGTGGACTGCAATAGGTAGAGTTGATTGATTGATTGAAGTCCCATTTAGTAGGTAGGAGATGATTGGCTTAGTGGTTAAAACACCAACCTCTCAAGTAAAAGTGTGCGGATTCGATTCCAGGTCAGACAAGTACCAATGTAACTTTTCTAAGCTATATGTACTTTCTAAGTATATCTTGGACACCAATGACTGATTACAAGGTGAAGGAAAACATCTCGCGGAAATCTGGACTTTAAGTCTGAAATCGCTAACCCGCATTGAGCAAGCGTGGTGATTACGCTCAATCCTTCTCTGTATGAGAGGAGACCTGTGCCCAGCAGTGGGACGATAAAAAAGGTTGATGATGTTGATGAGATGATTTAATCAGACGTAGAACAACCCTGCCTGAGTCGGCCTCTGAGAATTGGATAAACCGCTGTAACAATGTGGTAGCCGACGTAACATTGCACAATAACTGCCTATCTACATCTCACAAGTACTATCGGATTCTGTGGTGTCAGGTATGATGAGTTTCTAACATTTTAATGAATTAGTCATAGCAGTTACGCAGTACTTTCGTAAGGACTCTCCCTAGAGATGTGAGAAAAATTATTACTCACAACTGCTGTTACGTGGGTTTACAAACTATGCTGCAAGACTCGACATCGTCTTTTCTATCTCGAAAACTAGATTTTGCATTATGATATAATTTCGACAAACCTTGGAACAATTTTCGAGGAATGTTACAAATTAGCGGAGGCGCCGTCGTGGCGGTGTGTGCAGTCTTAAAATCTATTGACGCGTATTATTTCACAGCTTACAACTATGAAGATATTTGCACAAGATAAACAAGATACATCGATTAGTTTCGGCCACAATGACCTCTAAACACAGCCATAACTCTTTTAAGCCAATTTACATCAAGAAATTAATCAATTTGACTTTCTTCTAAAACCAAATCAACACTGAAACAGTAGCTCTCTAAGCATTAACAAGTAGGGTAATTGAAAGCAATATTTTATATCATGTCATACGCCCGTAATTAATTTATCGTCGATCATATAGCTGCAATAAATAAAACGCCGCACCCGTAACTTAATACATTTTCACACTTTCCTTAGATAGAAATGAATATTAATGGAATCATTTCCTGGAATTAGCGAAGTCGTCGACCTTTGGGGCAATGATCATTAGTAATAATCGCATAGAAGTATACCCCTGAACCATACAATTGGGTTCTACGACCTCCAGCTAAAGGTATAAAGGCAAAAAAGTTCAACATCTGAATAGGCCCTCATCAATCATGAAGTTACGTTGAAAGGAGTTTTTATACGGTTTGTTGCATCAGAACACTTTCTCTGTTCCTCTGTTAGTCATAAATCATAAGTTTCGAGTTTAAACGCGACTAAAACAGTTTCGCGGTGAAATTCAAGGACATTATTAGTGCAGACGATTAGATATCAGCCGTGTCTCTGGCTTGACCAGTTTTATTTCGAAACAGAATGGTGTTCCCTTGGTGACGTGTACGATAAATTAATTGTTGAGAAAGAAGTTCCTGTTGGTTCCGCTTTATGGAGGGCAGGTTTCGTTTTCTTTTGATAACTAATATATTTTGCAAGATACAGTCCTTTCACATTATTGTCAAAATTACTGTGATCTTTATTTTCATTCCTATAAGATTACTTATGGAGTAGTGCTGCCACTCATGCGCTTGTCAAAATTACTATAATCTTCATTCTCGGCAAAATAAGCTTGGAACTGTCAGAGGTAAAATAACTGTGAACCGAATGCATGAGAAATGAGTAGTTTAGTCAGTTAAACAAATGTGATATTTATCTGTCTATTTGACATTAAGTTCACTTGACAGATGACATAGTAACTGGACTGCACTTTGATAGCATTGAAACACGAAAATCATCTTAAGTTTCAATTTCTTTTATGGGAAATGTGCTAAGCTTTTTTAACCAAAGTGATTTCACTGATTCAATAAAAATAGACAATGGTGGACTGTCTGTCATTAGCAATTCCAATGTGCTGAGTCATCGAGCTTACTGTTTCGGCGCTGAATACAAATGGTTTAAAATAAAATTGTGACAACAGTGCGTCATTGTTGGAAAACTGTTCAAGCACAGAGGGCTATGCTTTGAGAATTTTATGGTGACTTTTACTGTTAAAATATTTAGCTTTTTACCTTCCCGTTGCAAGAAAACGCCATGAGTTTTGATCACCATCACCACGTCTGCTCAAAACAGGTTGGCGATTTCAGACTCTTCTTATATTGGCGGCACAGCAAGGGATTTTTATACGACAAATAGAAATATAACTTAAATGTACGACAGTAAAATTGAAAATTCAATGATGGGGGAATATGCATCGTCGTCGATGAACTGTTAGTGCTGGATACAGGTACACTAATACTCACACACTTCCGTTTTTTGCAGAGTAGTGGTTTCATAATTAGAACTGGGTGTGGATAAATACCTGGAACAAAAAGATTATATTATTAGATAAATATTAAACAACCAAGTATATACGAGAAAGCGACAATATTAAAGAAAAGGACTCCGTTTGCTTCTATAAAGATCAAAGTCAAAAATGAAGTCACTACAAATTCATTGAACCGAAAGTTTTCCGCTATGAACCCTTTTTATTTCCATTTGAATACAGACAATAATATGGCTGTTTGGTTGCAAATATATCTACCAACATAGAATGGCGAGCTTTAGAGAGGACCAAACCTCGAAGGCTACGCAAATCAATATCGTTATTTCAAAATATATCAATCTGCAATCTCAATAATGCAAGAGAATTATCCAGAAATCTAATATCCAATTACTGTAATAACACAGATTCGAACAGCAGACTCGCAATTTGGTAAAACATTGCCAACATAACTCTGGAGCTACTTACAATTTGAGGTTTATCTGATGCAAACTTTTCTTAATTTAAAATACTTAGATGGGTACTTGTTTTCCAGAATGAGGTTCGTTGGAAATCATAGGCAATGGTTATATATCAGTGTAGTTGTTCAGGTGTGAAATCTAAATTAAAAAGTAAAAAAAAATATGTCGTAACAACGACAACGTGCTAGCACGTAATGGATTGAATTAGAAGCACGTACTTAGGAAAGCACAATTAATTAAACTACTTTAAAGATGACCACAAATGCAACGGCTAGTCCATTCAAAAAAAGAGCGTCACGGTGGTAAAAATCTGGATTTTTGTGTGAGTGTTAAGAATCGAATAGTGTAATTTCTTGACGTCCTGAGATTACGCCCTGTTGCATTCTCAACCTTCTGCTTAACACCGAGAGTGGAAAGTCTAGTAAACATTAAAATCGCGGGACGATATTTTTACGTCTGTTCGAGCGATGGCTTAGGAAATGCTTCTTTTCCTTTTCTAATGAACGGTATTCTAATTTCGAAAACGTAAGCTGTTCTCAGCTACATGCCATTCGAAAAATACTACGCCACGTTTTCGTAATACTACGAATTAGTGGACAATCTGTATTACATTCTGCAAGTCAACAAATAACATTGTAAGAATTGTTGTTGCGCCTTTATTCGTTTCTGCATACACTTATTTCTATAGACATTTGTGTCTGGACACAATAGCGATGCAGATTCAACGTAGCAAAGACCGATGGGCGTTTCCCCGTGACGAAATAGAACTGCGTTGTTAGATAGCGAACACGAAATGTTAATACACGTTTTTGCAATTTTCGGCCATTATTTATGTAGATGAAAGTATGATTCGTAATACTAACAAATATGTATTTAAAAGAAACGTTGAAGCTCACATTGATCTATTTCATGAAATCACGATAATTGAGGCAAGGCGTGATGACAGGGTTAAAAAATAGTGATTCTAATTAGTCCGCCTTTTAGATAAGCATAAAATATTGGACACGTATTTTTTGTTTTAACAAAATAATAAGAATTGAGTGAGATATAACGCATTAAAGTTCAGGAGTGGGAGCTTATGTCGTCACGTTTGAGTAAAATTTGTACCCAGAAGTGACGTCACACAACATTTTGACGTGCCATATCTTCGTTGTTATTTGTTTCTGAGAGAAAAGAAAAAATACGTGTCCAATATTTTTGGCTAATCTAAAAGACGGACTAATTACTTTTTTTTAGTCACCATGCCTATTGCAGAAAACTCTCCGAAGGCTTCTTGGCGCATCCCTCTTAATCAAAATTTTATATGTATTTTCTTCATTCCAGTGGCTTAATGTAATAATCGTTTATCCAACACGATCATATTAATTAGTAATTAAAATTCAATCATGTAAGCGTACCGGATCTTAGAACATGGCTACTTAAATTAATATGATGTAAAGTAAACATCGGATCAAAGTAGAAGTACTCAGTCATCGCAAACTGCTATTAAAACGCAGGTAAAACAAGTACCTGAGGTAAAAAAAAAAACACTTAAAGAACTGCAGCAGGCTAATGACTAAAATTAATTACGCAGCGACATTTTTACCGCTATTAAATGTAGCCGGTGGACGTAATTACGCAGTTTTATTTTTATTGCCACAGGAAAATTATGAATCAAATTAAGTTATAGAAAACTGTTCAGCCTGCTTCTCACTAACACATATGAACGTAAAAAATCATATAAATGTATGTTTGTTTATATTTTACTCAAAAACTACTGAACAGACTTGATAGAAATTTGGCGCACAGGTGTTTTATAACTAGAAGTAACATATAGGATTTTATTTCGATATTCCAACAATGTTCAAACATCTTCTTCTTCCTCAGTCTATAGAGGTTCACTGCTGGACAAAGGCCTCCCCCAAGCCTATTCATGATGACCGGTCTTGTGCTGCCACATCCATCGGCGTCCCGCGACCTTCACCAGGTCATCGGTCCACCTTGTTGGGGGCCTCCCTACGCTGCGTCTTCCAGTACGTGGCCGTCACTCCAGAACCTCACTGCCCCATCGGCCATCAGTTCTACGATCAATGCGCCCCGCCCACTGCCACTTAATTTTAGCGACTCGAAGAGCTATGTCGGTGACTTTGGTTCTTCTGCGGACCTCCTCGTTTCTGATTCTGATTCAGATTGGATAGAAACATATGCGGTTGAAACCTCGGGGAGCAGCTAGTGCCGTAATAAGTGAAACACGTATTTGAATTTAGCTAGTTTGTAGTCTAAGTGCTAATCGGCCGTTAACCATGTAGGAAGCTAGAGTATCCGCTCCTAATAACGGTAAACGAGACGATATTTAACCATAACGTTAACTTGCAAATGACATAATTACACGAATTATAACAGTAACCACAATTTACGTTTTTGCGATAATTTGCCGCATAGAACTAGTATAGGACATTGGAAACTGAACACTCGAAATGGAAAGTAGCATATTCGAGTAACCACGATAATTAGAAATAAAATATAAAAATATGGTATCTAGCCGTATCTGGTTAGACTGGAAGCCAACCTCAACCTGCCATTTGGAAAAGGCTAGACGGATAATGAATTGGTAAGACGATAAATATCATAATTAGCCTATAGGTAATGTTCCCACTATTGGGACACTGGCCTCCTTTCAATGAGAGAGATTGGGCCGTAATCTACCACGCTGGCCCGGTGCAGGTTGGTAGATGTCACATGTCTTAGATATTTTTTTTTGAGATGATAAATATAAACCGCCTTTATTGCATTATTGATGATAACTTATAAAAAACCTGTCATGTGAGTAAGGTTTGTGATAAATTGTTCAAAAATAATAACCGAATAATTATGCTTATGCTTGTTTCCCATCATTATGGGAGTATAATACTGGAAGACAGACCTCCTCTCAGTGAGAGGGAGTGATCTCCGGGGTGGTTTTTAGTAAGGAAAAAATCCTACACACGTTGACCCCGCCCCTCAGAGATCGCGTGCTTTTGAAGGTTTGCACCCTGAAAACAAAAAGAAGTGACACAGTCTCCTCTCAGTGAAAGGAAATGGGCCATATACCGCCACGCGTCCCGGCTATGGATTGTCAAATATTAAATTTTTGGTTTTGTTGTTTGAAATATTGTTTACCTATTTAAAATGAGATAGAATAGAAGTAAAATAAAAGGCATTGTAGCAGTAAGTATTGTTACGAATTTCATGTATTAAAATAATATCGCAAGCTTGTCTCATTTCAAAACCATGAACAAAGCAGCCAACTGCCAAACTCAATAAACACAGCCATCCTCAACAGCGATGTATCACGAGCTACGTCAATCATTCTTCATTAAGACATCTACCACAGCTGTCAAGCTTCAGTATTAGGCTACCAGTCCATTAAGATAAGCTGAAGGAATGTTCAATCTGTTTAAACTAAGAAGGGTAGATACAATTTTGTTATAAAGTCAAGTCTTTCTTCTGGATTAATCAATCAGCCTAATATATGCTCGAACAAACTCCTATACAACATAATTTTATTACCAGATTTAGGAGTTTCAATATTCAACAAAACGCGAGACAAATAATCTGCCTGGTATAATTAATCACGGATTTTAACTAAAGCCTGTCTTAACGTTAAATTACATTTTGAACATTGTTATAAACGGAGAGCTTCGTTTATGTTTTTATGTAATTATGCACAAAGTAAGACCATCTTATTCATAGAAAGGCTCGCACACATAAAATATGGCTGGAAATACCATGCTGGGATGTACGCCACGTATAAGTATGTAGGAGTTTGTTTAACTAGGTACCTATTCGGAACGCTAGCTTTATCAGGTGGCGCAGAGTGTAGCCTGAGTTCGTGGTGGTTGAGGCAAGTTAGCTACGCCCTACACGTCTTTAAGAGCGGCGTGAGCAGAGCGCACTAGATGATCGAAACATTGGACTTCAAACAAACACCATGTGCTTAGGAACTGTTTCGCGTTTCGTATCGTTGAATTGTGTATCCACAGTGACTGATTTGCTAGTTCTGACTACTGAACTTACTTGTTGTTAGAACTGACTTGTTCGTAAATTATAATCTTATTTAAGCTGCAAGCCGTGCTTCCATTGTACTATAACCAATACTACCCACAATGCGCCCACACTAATTAAGTTATGCCTGATGATAACGAGAGACAAACGTACCATCTACGAAATATTTATAACATAACATTACAAGTACGTTATATCCCAGAAGTTCGACTGTAACTTCGACTGTTAAGTTGGAAGTCAAAAATGTAATAGGGGGCGACTCTATTGTATCAACCGAACCGAACAAATCCTGACTTCAAGCGACTACTGAAAGGTTGTAAATCATCATCTTCTTCTTCATTTTGCTCATGACAGAACGATCGTGGTGAATTCGAAACGTTGATGTAGCTTGCCGCACCATCTCTCTCCATCTATCCCTGTTGGGCGACAGTCTGGGGCATGCATTAACAGGTTCCCCACGGCCTACTTCGTTTGGTCGGTCCACCTCATAGTTGTAAATGGATAACCAAAAATACTTTTCCCGACCTAGGAATGAAAAGGGACCTCACAGTCCAGATGGTGAAAGAAAATAATGATGCTTTCAATATAACTAACACATTTTAAAGAACCAATAGCAATAATAATAACATACCTAAGCAATACTACCGCTCTAACATCAGAAGATAAAATAGCTAATCTAAACCCGCCAGTTAATCGAATACATGTAGAAATAACTCAGGGATGTTCAGTTAGTACATTTGCGAGCAAGTGCAATCACGCCGGAGAACTGATAAGACGTTTGCAGAAGACTAACACACGTGGGCGACTGTTTATCGTGCCTGTCGGAGATAAAAAGTTATTTTATGAATTTATTTCAAAGTATCGGATGTTAGCTTGTATGTACTAGCGTAACGGGACACAACGATACGGACGAAGCATTTCGCCTCGTCTTTTATACCGCGTACTTCGAGGGAGGTACAGGCGAACGATCATCTAGTTTTGTCGGCCCAAGTAACAGCCGTTACGGGATTATTACTTGCAGCTGCCCTGTGAGAGGCTGAAGACAGTTCGTAATGAAGAAAACATCATAAAGAAGGCAACATACATCTTTCAAGGACAGGGCCTTCAGTAATGAGGTGGTCGAAGAGAGAAAACCAGTTACTGTTTCTTCCAAAAAATAAAAACAAATAGCCAACTTCTCAGAAATCCAACTTTTCTATTGAAACTTCTTTTAGAACAACTTCACCTTAAAAGTTTCCACGTACCATACTTTATAACCGCTGCTGTTTCCATTTTTTATGTATAAAAAGAAATCATTAATATTAACTTCAACAGATTCTTATTTACCATACATATCTGAAACCGAAATATTCCTTTCAAAATCAAGCCTTTGTTAGCGCGCTCATTTTCTTTAGCAAAGAAAAGCTATCACAGTTGGCTCTCACATATTTATTATGATCGAACGTGTTCAATGCCACTCGCCATCCCCAAGCAATCCAAAGTGTTGACTATTTCATCGGGTTATCGGTGCACTTCACTGGGAACGCACCATCTGGCGTTTTCTTGACCGTTACGTGTATACATGTATTTTATGTACTTTCTATAATAGTATTTTGGCTGATTATTCGTTCAATGTAACGTATTACAACTTATAACTTAGTTGTGTGATTCGGTTACATAATTTACTAGCTGTTTTCGAAGAGTTTCACTATCATCTGAGATGGAATACATCTTGTTAGTTACTTGTCCATCACTAAAAGCAGAATCGACATTTTAAACAGCATTTTAGTCATGGTTCATTCAATTGAAGAATTCTTCCCAGGCACAATCCCTTTTAATGAAAACATAAATGTGGGTGAAAACGCGGAAGCAACAAGCAAAAACTTGTAGGTAACATACAGACATACAAGTACAACCAAGACATTCAAAAATATGAAGCGATTAAACAAAGGGTATTGTGCACTCGGTATCTCGATCGTGATACAATCGTGAATCATAAATTTCATCATTGATATGTACATTGTGTTCAACAGTTTAATCATTGTTGTCCCTTTAAATAACGTATGACGGTAATTATGTATTTTTTGCATTATATTTTTCAGAAAGCGATAAATTGTACTGAGCCTAGAACTTCAAAAATTCCGCTTTTACGTTGTATCATTAATTTGGTCAATTAAAACGTATTCATTCACTTTCAGGTTGAGTAAGAAGTTACTACATTGTATTTGAAATTGTGTAGAATCGCACCTTAATTACATAATTTATTATAACTACAAATAAAACTGGTCCGAGTGAGATAGTATCATCCATTGCGTGAGGCATTGTAAATGCCTAAGAACCAACCAAATGGAAATGATAGATAGCGGAATTCCAGTAAAACTACGGCCTATACTTGATATAATCTCAGTTATTATAGAACACGGTCTACTAAGTTAGCCTGTCTGATTTTAAAATGGTTGTGACCTATATTTAGTAGATAGTAAAATATGTCGTAAACAACATTTTGCATTGTGCCAAAAAGATAAACAAAGAATATTGGCGACATGACACACAATGAAGAATGTACGTTGCAGTCGCAAGAATTCTGTCGGGTGATAACAAAAATGTACGAAATGTAATGAGAACTATCCGTCCGTTGAAACAACTTTTTGGTACGTAACAAGTTTTATGAAAAATTTTAGGTCGACGTTTTGTAATATGATTAGATATTTCAATTGTATGGTCTTTTTATAGTTTGTCATGCGAAAAATTGAATATTTTATTCGAAAGTTCATAACGAAACTATCGATGCAAGCGGACAAAAAGACTGTGATGAATAAAATGATGATGAAATTAAATTGTCAAAGTCTGATGATTTAGAAAAGATTGAGTTAAAGATAGCAATAATTGAATTAGATAATGTGGTGAGATAGAAAGCTAAATAAGAATAGGACAACAGTGTAGCGTAAGGAGAGCGCAAGTCATCCTAGACAAAAGAATTTTTAATGGGCACGATCATGCAGATAGTGCAGATTTTAATATAGGTTTAAATTAAGCTATGAGAGAAAAGCGGATCTAAGTTATGCTACAATAGTAATCTAAAAAGAACACCAATGAAGTTATTAGAGACTAGCGGCCGCCAGCGACTTCGTTCGCGTGGAATTAGTTATGCTCAGCTCCTATTGGTCGCAGCGTGATGTTATGTAGCCTAAAGCCTGGATTAATGGGCTATCCAACGCAAAAAGAATTTTTCAAATCGGACCAGTAGTTCCCGAGATTAGCGCGAACAAACAAACAAACATACTCTTCAGCTTTATATATTAGTATAGATAAATACAAACTTTGTGTGAAAGCCAAATGTCAGATGGGTTACCAAAGGCCTTGGCTAAACCACAACATGATACCGTCTCGCTATTTCATTCTAATTCAGAAGCTAAGTGAGCATATCCAAGTTCAAGAAGCAGAAACAATTATATGGCTAAATCTGGGTTTACGAGAAAATTATTTTAAAGAAATACTCAGAAACCACAGACGTGAAGGCCGGAGTGATTCTGGAGCAGAAACTTAGGAAACGTAATATGGGATGACTACAAACCTGATGAATTGACCTTTTCCATTGAGTAAGAACACATATTTGGGATTGCTTTTTTCTTGGAGCAACATCGAAGACTGCTAAAATGAAAAAAGCTATTTATTCCAAACACTGCGCATTAGGAAGTTTAATAAAATCCCGCTGTATCTTAAGACTCAGTCTGCGCCGATTCAGTTTGGTTTGATACAACGATAGAGCACAATCGGTTACGAAACGGTACCGATACCATCACACTTTCAAGATGTTTTGATGACGTAGCGCCACAGTTGGCTAACAAAAACTTTGGTTGCGTAAACCCACTGCTTTATCGACGAGCTTTCATTCAACTGGGATTTCCTTTGAACGAATCATTGATGGAAAACTAAAGTTGGATCGAGAGGGTAGTAAATCATACCATGAATTATGCATGAATCATTGATAGAGTTGAATTGTTAGGTTTAGGGGTATGTAAGTCTTTTAGGTTTCAACTAACTTATACGGGGATCTTTATTCGCCAGAAGCAAGATTGACTTTTATTCGACAGAAGAAAGATAATGTCTAGATCACAAATTATTAGAAATCACATTCTCGCCCTTTAAATTTAATTGATTATCAATCAATTAAATCTGAGAATGGTCAGGAAGAGCCTTAGAAAAAAACCACAAACGTTCTTTAAGTATCTTGTATAATTACAGTCTAAAAAAACTAGATCAATAACAATGGGACAAAAAATCTTTGAAGTACAAATATGTTATATGTAGTTCAAAGTCTTTCTTCAACATATGAATAAAACGCTAAGTGTGGTATTTTTTATAACTTTAGTGGTAATGGAGTTTTAGAAGTAAGCAAGTGTGAGTCAAAACTGAACAAAACAGAATGTGTTAAAAACAGAAATTAAAAGAAACCATTTAGCAATACCAATATCCTTTGATATAGATAATATAAAACAAAAAGAAACACCGAAACTACTGATTCCTTAAGCCTTCAAAGTTTTCTGGAGAAGGCGAATGCCGGAACTTGATCGATTTCTTTCCTACAACGATAAGGCTCCGAAAAACTTGTTTATAAAAACCGACAGTTCCGTCGGGTCCATTGGGGTGTAACACAATCTTGTTACGTCACTCCTGTTATGATAAAAACTGTTCGAAGAACTTGAAGATCACGATACACGCCGGAAGCAGGGCTGATAGGTTTTGGACGAATTCGGAGAGATGAGGAAATAAAGTGCATTTCGCAAAGGCGTAATAAATACATACCTAACAAAGACAGAACAAGAGAAGAAAAAGGAGAATATGCTTTTATAAATAGAAAAGTTAAATTTAGTTCTTTCACATCAGTATTCTTCTGGTGACCGAACAGCGTTATTTATAGCGACCATATCCTGAACTAAAAATAAAATTTAAAATGTCACATAAAAATATAACACTTTCCATATGTAGCTTATCTACGCACGTGGTTATATAGCACGTGACTAGGAACGTACCTCATACATAAAAATGCCTTAGGTATTCTCACTCAGTTTTAAGGTCAAGTACATAACAATCTCAAAGCAAAACAAACTCGTTGACGTTAGTTACTCAGAGATTAACTCGCCCACTCATTCTACGTTTTTACACAAATCTATTGACAAAACACAAAACCAAATATTGACATAGCGTTCAAGATTAATTTCTCGTTGAAACTGGAATTTAATACACGCATGCTACATTCAATAGTGTGATGAAAGAAAAAACACAGAAGGTTTACGTTGCGATGAAGCAACTTCTCAAACATCATATGAAATCATCTCATTTTCACGCAAATTCATCAAACCAATCATTCATCCGATCTAGTTGGAGACCTTAAACATGTTGTAAATATTTAGCATCATTGACTAATGGATTCCTTAATGTGTTTAGGCCTCGGAAATCGCCTTCTGTGTTCAGTTTTTGTATGGTTTATATGAAGACGGCGCGCGCGCACGGTAGCCGATCGTGACTCACGCCAAGCGGCCGCATGGTAATGTGAACATGTTAATTGCTAGAGATTCAAGCCTATCTCATAAATCCTTTTTCGTGGGTAGGTAGGACTTTTGGAATACCGGTACTGTTATAGTGAATGGGAGTTCGATTGCTTACTATTTTATAGTGAAGTCGTTAAATTGTTTGCATTGCTAACTACGTCCGAAACTATTGTAAGTAGTTTTTGCAATAAAACTAATTCTTACCAAAACTTCATTCATAAAGATTCTAAACAAAAAGTTATGAGTGAAGAGAAAAATGTTACTAAAATTAACATACTCAATAAGCACAGATTCAATAACAACAAACATCAATCGATCAATACACACGACGTGACCAAAATAAAACATTCAGATAAAAACCGTTACACCGACAATGATAAGCAAGAACACAAATCCGAACACATGACAAACACACAGACAGACAAACAAGAGATGAAACTGACGAGTGTATCGAACGTAACAAATAATCTTAATGACATAACAATAAGAGATAAACGTTATGGAATTTAATTAATCTTCTGGCGCAGTGTTGAAAAACAAATAAGTTATATTGAATAAATTAATGTCTACTGATAATAATTTGGTAGGAGTTAAAGGTTAGGAGATAGTAGTATTGCATTACGTATGAAGACCTGTCGTCTTTTCATTCATTACCTAGTACTGGTCAGCATGCTAGATTTCGACATATAGCCGATATACTCAATCGTTAGACAAATGTTCTTCGAGAAGCAAGTCGCTTGCTAAATGTCTTGAAGGTCAAGGTAATGGGACATTTCATTCAGTTTCTTTTAACTGAGGATATGAGAGTTATAAAGGACATCCTTAAATCAACACTGAAAATCCTATTCATATTATAGACGGTTTATTAATACAATGGAGACGTCAGTTCAATTTATACGTTCATTGTGTCAGGTGTTCTACTGTGCCCATTTGAATGTCAAATGTTTTATAAATCAAAAGTTCTCTAAATCTCACCATTGTTATCAGTAGGAGCTCATAAACACCGAAGGTACGCGACATTGTCACGACCGAAAGTGGTTGGCAACGTTTAGTCGCAGAGAAGTAGAGGTGGATCATTTCTAAACTAGAAATGGACGAGCTATTGTGATGTCAAGCGAACGCCGCGATCCAAGCGTGGTTCCTGGCGATAAATCTGCAACACCGTAAGGCTAGGCAACACAATTGATGACTATAAAAAAGAAATTTCGATTTGGATGCTATTAGAGAATTGAGATATTTGTTGTTTACATATTCTTGAAAGCCAGCTTTCTGAAATCATTGTTATAATTTTTAGATGTCTTGTTTTACGGACATCATTAGGTCGTAGTTCCTTTTTTGTAGACATCGAATGCACCTGAGAGGATCAATCATTTTCTAAAAGCCATCGAATAAAACTAAAAGCTGACTTATCAAGTAAAACTTTTACCGATCATCCATCTTCATGAGATTCACGTCACACAGCATGTACCGAGTGGACCTCTGACACTGCGCGCACGCGTACGCCTCGGGCGGCGTATGCGCACGATTTTAGGTCAAGGCAGCACTCACCAGGGATCGCAAGAAGATTATTACAAATTGCACTACACTGCAGCCGCTACGGCCCCTTTTAGTCGGTTCAACAATGTTCAATATCAGTTAAATCGGCTTTATTATATAAACTTGTCTAGCTTGACGTAAAAGACAACCCGTTGAGAAACAGAAATCATCCTGCTGGTGAATTTATTACATTATTTAATTTTTGGGGCTTTGGGGGGAACCATTGGCCAGTTGCGAAGGTCAGGCAGTACACAGATGCTAAAAAGAAATGTATTCATACGATATGTTCCGATATTTTCCTACGCGGATTCACATTGTTTACATAGAAGGAAAATTATGTATATTTTCAATTATTTTTTTCCCAATATCAAAAGATCCTAATACAACGTTATTTGAAAATGTTTCCTAATCTCAAAGAAGTGTATATTCACACAAATAAAAGCTATTATCGCCCAAACAAGGCGAAACTTGGGTGCACATTACGCCCAGAAGACTTTTTTATTCTTCTGGGCAAAAGTAAATATTATGAACTTGAAATTTGATTGATACGTGTTATCGTAATGTAGTTAACGTACCATTTAATTTACAGTGATGTAGCTGGCAACTTTTCAATACCGGTGATTAAGCTATAAATTCAATCAGGCAAACCTTAAAAGAACTTTATTGCAGAGATAAATCAGGCTGTAGCATTTACAAGATCTGAGATAATAGTTTAATCAGAAGTTGGTTCGGTCGTGGGAATGGTAATAATTGGCAGCATGGGAATGGTGGACGCTCGTGATCTTCGCGATGGATTCGCCGGTGACGTGGCTAATGGCTAGGAGTGATGACTCCCTGGCAATGATGTAACTGTGTCGGGACTATTATTTGCTGAATTGCAATCTTAGTCAAGTATCTCAATCATCAGTGTTTGTCATTTGTCCGTCATGTTTTATTTAAATGAAGGTTTAAAATTCAATGAAAAGCATTGCTACAAAAAAGGCTTAAATATAAATAGATATACATATCTACAGGATTCCATAAAGATTGCAACCATCTATTACAGTGCTGACTTAAATATAACTTTCCCTTTAAAATATCGCAGTTGTGTGACAGTAGTGAAATTATGGGGGATGCACAGTACAATTTAAATGCTGGGTTCCGTGGGAACACAGACAACAGGTGATGTACGGACATGTGTAGTCACGGATCGTGAACACACATAGAAAATACAACTTCGCAAAAGGGACGCACAAACACACACACATACAAATAATAAATGATACACACGTGGTATTGCAAAAGTTCAATAACATGCTATTATTTAAGAGGTGTTTTTAAAAATAGGCATCATCATCATCTCAGCGTTAATCCCAGTCGCATCCGCAACTTTTCAGCTTTGGAGTCTGGGGTCCGCTTTAACAGTCTAACCGTAGCGGCCGCGTACGCTACCACTACGCCACGCGGTCAGGCTGTTTTTAAAAATAGTGTATTTGCATAATCAATCAAAATTTATTAATACCTAACCTAAACAATGACGTTGATTTCCTTGTTCATGAACAAAACTAAATTTGAGTTTAGAGCACATTTTCTTTCAATTACATTAAGAATTACATTTTAGTTTAATCTTGTCAAATGAAGATACTCCATGGACAGTTTAGGCGCGATTATATACATGGCGACCAAAAATACGTCAATTTAAGTCAGATGCGGACTAATTTGACAGGACTAAACAGTTTAGTTAGTGAACAAGAGAATCTGCGTCAACGATAAATATTCCCAATAGAAATAAACAAAAAGTTCAGTTAGGTACTAAGCAAAATGTGAACAGTTTGCCTTCTGTAGTTACATTATTTTACATCATTGAGGTGGCCACGTTTGAGGGGGGCATTCCGGCAGTTGGAACATTTGCGTGAGGGTGTGCGCCCAAGTGTGTCTCTTGTGGCATGGGGAGTACGAAACTTTTGCTGTAGTACCTACTGTCTTAATAAGACTATGAAATGTTCGTAAATTCTCGACAACGGAATATAACTTTATACTGCATTTGAAAAGGTATTTGAATATAGCCCTATATTATCAAAGAAAAATTTCTTCACTCCTTGTTTGATGCT
Organism: Sesamia nonagrioides; assembly: GCA_017933935.1. Classification (NCBI taxonomy): domain Eukaryota; kingdom Metazoa; phylum Arthropoda; class Insecta; order Lepidoptera; family Noctuidae; genus Sesamia; species Sesamia nonagrioides. The sequence goes on along the minus strand of JADWQK010000492.1, from coordinate 89,314 downwards.
GAAAGGTTTTGCTAATTCAACAGAACAAACGCAATAGAAAATCAAACAAAAAATAAATATGGCAAAAAATTTGAAAGCTTGAGTACGTCCATAATGTTTTTATATGTGCACAACAAAAAACGAATAGATGTGACAAAAAAGGGATCTTTTTAAACACACAGCACAAAAAAATTGGTAAACAGTGAATATAATCCTAGAAAAAATTTAAAAGGTCAGAGGTCCCGCAAATTTTACAGGGTCCCAAGGGTCGGCAGTAAAACAAATCCGGCGCATGTGTCACAGTCATGGCTTAGCGATTAGCCGACGACGGTAGCAAAAGAGATTTTTTCGTTAGAGTAATAAGATTGATGAATGATTGGGGAAACAAATGACGACATTTAGAAGATTAGTAATACATATTTTCATGTCTCTTTATGTATTTCAGACGCATTTTTTCTTATATAGCACGAATGGAAAGGAAAAAATCAATAAACCCAAAATGGTGTGTGTAATAGGTAACCTCTGGAATCCTGATCTAATTATTTCACTGATATTAATCTATACCATTGCCGAGTTCCACAGGATGGTTATAATATGGGATTGTTGTTTTCCATGTGGCAGAAATCGTGGGCAGAGAACTAGTTAGTGATAAAGTCATAATATAAAAGTAAGACCTTTCTGTTTCATTAATCAATACATTAGACACAGAGCTTATTCACCCCTGCTCGTAAATGTTGCTGATCTAACAACCAAAACTAATGTCCAGAAACTGGAATTCGTCCATAAGCGAATCCCGTGAGAATGATCCAAGATAATAACATATCGAGGAAAACCAAAGGGTGTTTACTGAGGGAGCATTCTCCGCCCCATGCGTCCAACAATTTACACAATGGACCATGCGCGCTTTGTATTCGAAATTTGGCAGTTTTTTTTTATATATTTTTTAAACAAAGAACTGCACGGCGGGTCACGCTTTACGACTTCCAACAATGTGGTGATGAAATTAATCATCAGTTCGTCTGTGACGTTTGCATCATTTACATTATCCTCTTTAGAATTTCACTCCGTTTATAAACGTTATAAAGTTACACAACTATCGAAATTATACTACTGTCTCGGAGCATCATTAGCAGCGATTTCGCAATCATTAATAAATATTGTATAACAATGGGTAATTAAATGGTATTTGTTTTACACAAAATTGGCATAATAGCGGTGGATATGTCGAAATTATAATTTGATTAGATAACACTCCGGAAACATAATTATATATTCCAATTAGTCTTTGTTTTGGGGCTTTCCAAAACACTTAACCTGTTTACATAAGAAACTTTTACTTTTATAAAAATTATACAAAAGGATTTAATTTGTTTCCCTCTTATATACATATGTATATTAAAAAAACATAGGCACATAACTCGCACGTTTAAATAATGAAGTTGAAAATTGCATTTTTGTTCGTTTGATAAACACATCATGCTGTGGCGGCTTTTGTGCCATCGGATGCACGCTCCACATATTCTGCATTCTGCACGTGACCGGCACGCGCCTCCCTCTAGCCCTCCGACCCTCGGGAGGGACAAGCCCTTGCGAACTTTCATGTTGCCCCAGCAACAATGTTATCCCGGGAAATTAAGTATGCAAGATGCGCACCCCAATTAATTCTTGGGTTGTAAGTATGCCGCTCCGTGTTTCTTTTAAAACATAATACTCTTATTTTCCTATGTACGATACCTATAAAGTCTAATAAAAAAATAAATGGAAACAATACAAACATTATCAGTAAGAAGATTGATTTTCAATCGAGAACATCATTCTATAGATGCATGACTGATAGTAGAGATACTGCAAAAAGTGTGACTGCTAAAACCCTAGAAGGGAAAATACGTATCGATACAATCATATCATGAACTGATACTAGTTTTTATCGAAAACAAAGACAAGCGATATCCGCTTTAGATTTGAAAACATACCAGAAGAATATTGACCGAGAAGTGCCTATAGCTAGACGAGACAACAATGAAACCGATTTGTACAACAAAAGCTTCGTGAACCACTAAATAATGGATAAACCAACACACGAGGCTTTACTAAATCCAACGAAGTATATAAATCATAGCTTTATCTCATAGATACAGCTACGACTAATCCCACATATCTCAACATTCTAAACCCTCGGAATCACAAAGATTTCCATGGCTTAATAAACAGGATGAAATACGTAAGTTATCACGTTATAAATTTTGTCAGCTATTGTAATGAAATAGCCAATAAATTGTCGGTCCATAGCTTTATAATGTATAGCCGTAATAAAAGAGGGGAGTTTCCTCAACCCTTCATATTTCAAAAGTTATTTTTGCGACCTTTACGAATTAACCTTTATGATGTTAGTTTCAGGTTTTTTATGTAACTTATTTAATTCAATATGCTGTTTGAACTTGCAAAACTATTTTCCTTCACCTGTTTCATACTTGAACAACTTGTAATCCAAAAAATTGTCCAAAAAACCTTTCAAGTTATAATAAATCCAAAATATATAAACCCAAACCAAATGTCTATTTACATTTCTTCTCACATTCTCTATGTATAAATATTGTAAGTGTATTTGTAAAACGTCATTTCCATCGATGGGGGTACATACAGGAGTGTGGGGACCGACGTCAGTGTCGTCGAATCGATGCAACACATGCAATATTTAATTACGAAAGGGGTGAACGTGGGGGAGGGTTCCGGTGATTGTATTTGCATAATAAAGCCAGAATAACGGACTTTAATGGGGAGTTCGCACTATTATTTGGTGTGCACCTCAACAATACAACAATAAATGAAATTGACGATAGAACATATATCGTTAAAAATAAGGAAAATCTTTGACAGAAATACGCAGAAGCTTCCGTAATGTTTTGTTTATAAATCCAAGTCAACAGCCTAAACAATGAATTGCCGCACATTCATTTGTACGGACGACAACAGGTCAAGCTATCACAAACTGTCAAATATTTCCATAAAGTTCAAAATCTAATAAAGAAATTTGACATATTGTAGAAGCTTGACGTACTGTCATCTGTACCTCGTGCTCATACGGTCAAGCGTAAAGCTATGCCGTACAGTAGAGTGCAACGGAAGCATCGTCGTGTGCGCAGCGCGCGCAATTAACTTTAACCGCATTGTATCCTGTCGCGCATGCGCGGGACTAACTGTACTGTGCTACTTACGTGTGAGTTAACACATCGACAATCGCACATTCAATTGAGATAATCTGATTAATGTAAATGATATAATGCCGTAAATGTGATGCATAGGATTAAGGGATATATTGTGAGGAGGTAGGAGAATAAATGTAGGTGGCAATGAGAGTTGGAAAATAAAACTGCCCGCATTCAGCGGCTTCGGATGCGGGCACAAGACCGGTCATCATGTAAAGCCTTAGGGGAGGCCTTCGTCCAGCAGTAGAAGAGAAGAGAAAGTAGAAGAAGATAGATTGTATTAAATAAAACTTCTTCCGCAGCCTATAGAGGTCCACTGCTGGATGAAGCCTAAGGCTTCCCATGATGACCGGTCTGTGTGCCCGCATCTATGCGGCTTCCCGATGGATGCGGGCAGTTTTATTTTCCAACTCTCCTTGCCACCTACATTTATTCTCCTGTCTTCTCACAATATTTCCCTCAATCCTATGCATGATATTTACCGGATTATATCATTAATCCAGCCAAAGCTGGGCGGGGTGTGAATACTGAGATGATACAGAATATAGGAGAAGACATGGCTGTACCCATAATTATGATGTAATGCAGGTCAGACGAACTTCAGGACTGTTGGACTAGGACTGGATTCAGATTAGTAGGTATTTGCGAAACAAACATAATATGTCTGTCTGATAAAAGCCAAAAACAACAATCTGTATCAATTTTAACGTATGACATACGTCCGATAAACGTCTACGATATCATTCAAAAACAATGATTAGATAATACATATCGGAACTGCATAGACAGCTAGGTTCTTAGGAGATTACAAGAAGTATGTTTTGAAAACAAAACGGGATTATGCTCACACACGAAATACAACAACACTGATAACAATAGTGAAAGAAGAACAAAGAAACTCCACAGACACACAGATTGGCCATAAAAACGTTTATATATTCTGACAAACTACTTCATTCATCAGATCTGCAAAGTGTATTTGAAGGAAGAATTAAAACGTCAGAAGTTACTTCTGCGTAGCTTTGAAATTCATTACTGAGAAAAATGGAAATATATATTCATTTAACGTTTTGAATTAAAAATATGTGACTCAACCTTGGTATATACGTCCTTAGGTCCATAAAGGGGCGGACCTTAGTTACAAAAGGGTAGCTCACAACTCACAAAAGCCTTATTACGATGTCAAGTATATAGAAATAGCCTTGAAGTTTACGCGCTAAACAAGGCTACTTCGTCTATAATTTAGCAGTATAATAACATAGCCGCAGCTACATAAGAATAGCCCTTTTATATCTTAGTAAACAGGCCTCATCACACTTAATGAGCTAAACGGGTCACCAGTTCCCAAAGGAAGCGATAGAGTGGAAAGTTATGAGGGCATTATACGCACATCACATCACAATGGACTAAAGGTTTACTGTTTACTTTAGATTAAATATAAAGGTAAACCGTTCATTATCATCATCAAACTTTTTTATCGTCCCACTGCTGGGCACAGGTTTCCTCTCATACACAGAAGGATCGAGCGTAATCACCACGATTGCTCAATGCGGGTTGGCGATTTCAGACTTGAAAGTCCAGGTTTCCTCAAGATGTTTTCCTTCGCCTTTTAATCAGTCATTAGTGTCCAAGATATACTTAGAAAGTACATAAACTTTTTTAGAAAAGTTACATTGGTACTTGTCTGACCTGGAATCGAACCCTGCACACTCATACTTGAGAGTCTGGTGTTTTAACCACTAGGCCTCCACGACTTGAACCGTTAATAAAGATTAATTAGGAAAGTTGTGATATGTCTATGTTGATTATGATAGAGCGTTGTATGAGAAATTTGTCGGTAATGTAATTTTCTTGTTTATGCTCCAAAACCCGGGCTGATTTTAGAGTGGTTGTTACCAAAGTTTAACTTAATAATTGGTTCACTTAGTCTTCAGTTATGTGTTACATATTAGCGAAATTGTATTACTAGTTTAATCAAACACACAAAGTTATATGATAGAGCACACACACAAAGTTACAAGATACATACATGATAATTAATCTTATAGTTCTTCTTGTTCCCATCGCATCGCCCGCGCTATAACTTGGTTATCGCGTTCTTTCTGCGTTTTTATTTTTTTGCTAATATCCTAAGGATTTCAGGATTAGCGATTGCAAACAAACATAATTGTCAGTTTTAATCTTTATCAATAAGTAAGTTTATACAATATATTTCATAGCCAGATCAAATCTCAAAAGCTTTTACAAACTCTTCATAGCTAAGGAACTATCTAAAGCCCACTTTTTCTTCCACAAACACTATTGATCCATTTGGAAAGTCATAAATCTGTGTTTTCATCTCGCTTTTCTATAAAATGCGAGCCAACTTCAATAAGAGCATTCCGTCCAATAAATCTACTATTCATTTGAATAGTTGTTAACTAATTTGTATATTCGTACAGAGGCCTGTCCTGCCCCGTATAATTTGTAGCCCGCATGTCAACGGCTTGGGGACTCTGATTCAATGGAAATTGAATAAGTGGTGAGCGATTGTGGGCCTCGATAGAGTACTCGATAACTAGATAATGTGAACACAGTTGACAACATTCCGATTCTATCGGACAAGTCTGTAGGAGAAAAACAGCGGGCATGCCGTATGGCGAATAGCTTTATAGATGAGAGACATTAAAATATCTGGCCGGTTATAATCATTAACTGGTTAACGCAATCATAACTCAACCGATCAGCGAAGAAGTTATGAGAACGGAAAAAACCATCTCGTTAAGGATGAATAATTCTAATGAATATTTCATCCAAACCACCAATCTTAATAAAAGCAATAAAAACCGTCGTTAGCAGCCATGACCAAAGACAGTGAAGAGTAAAACCTAACTGTTCACATTTTAGCTTAGCCCGTTCTCCTTGACATTCGATCGATCGTGCTAAAACGTTTTATGAAACTAACCCTGTCCCGTTCCTTCCTTTAGGTGGAAGAGAGATGAAATTTGACAGCTCAACTGTTGAACTGTTAAACGGGTAACAATTGCACAAGTGGATTCATTCTAAGGTTCATTGGGTCAATGGCAGGTTAAAGAATTAGTTATCTACAAAGGTTAAGTTCGGTATCCTTACAGCTAGCCGCCGGAGCGTGACTACGTCCAATTAATTTGGGAAGGGAAATAAACTTTGTAGATTGGTCTGAATTTATCCTCTGCCTTTTACTTTACAACGACTCTAAATATGGAAGCTTGCATATTTTATTCATTAAGAGGGGACTCTAGTGCCGAGGAATTTGGAAAGTAGGTATTTGAAGAAACTATTGTCGTCGCACTGCTTCCAACTTCTCCCGGTAAAGTGCGAAAAGGAGAGTTGCAGCTCAGGTTGATTTTACCTACAAAAACGTTGACCAAAAGACAATTCGTATTCCGCTGTTTTCTTTTTCAAAACACGATAGATCTCAATTATTTATGAGGTAAAGTATACCTATGCTTCTATTATTTTCTTTTCGTCAAAAACTTATCACGTTTGTCAAATAGTCATCTGAATACCAAGGTAAAAATGAGTTATTTTTCGCGATTTTGAAGTGTCGTTTTTCTTTTATTAATTAAGTTTCGAAAAAAGTCAAATTATAGGGGCAGGTATAATCACGGTGTAAAATTGTAGAATAAAAAAAAATTGCTCTAAAAGCATTATCCACGAAGAAAACAGCGGAATACGTTTGTATAGAGAAAGCACCACAAGAGTTCCCTCTTAAGCAATTCAATATTAGGTAAGATTCAAGTTCCAAGGCCCAAACTTCAAAATTTCACATGAACATTATGTTCAGTTGAAATATGGGAATCAAACACGTCAGGACTAGTCAAGTGTTTTTTGTTGTATTGAAGCAGCATAACACAACTCAACATAATCAGTCTATAAGTTCCCACTTCTGGGACTTTGACCTCCTCTCGGTAAGAAGGAGTGGGCCGCAAATCAGCAAAGCAACTGTAAGCAGCAAATCAGCTTAATATAGTATCATAAACAAAACTGCAGTCATGACCTCTAAACAGGATTTCATAGAACAAAAATTTCTTCCATTCTTCGCGGAGAAAGTAAGCAATAAAAAATATAGACCTACAAACACGTTCTGCATATCAATCGATGTATAAAGATTGATTGAATGATTGATAAGCTCCCGAACACTATGGCTGGTACTCTGTTAATGACACGTCGGGTCAAACGCGATATAATCTGACATTGCGTGATACTTGGCCAAGAACTTGACTTTGAAATAAGGTTCGCATGTTTCAAAGCGATAATTTCCAACTGAAGTGACCCAGATTCGGGAAGGGATATGACAGAATTATCACGCTGTTTAATCAGTAAATAGGTAACTATTTGGATTATGAGTAGCAGTCTTAGGCTGTATTATGGAAATTTAATATTGAGACCTATAATAAGGTCAAGGAATAAAATTAACTTTCCAGGAAGTTCATTTCGAAATTGACATCCACTGTATTTATAATATCAGTACCAACGTCAATATTGCCAACTCTACCATTAGAAAATATGTATGTATTGTCTGTAGAAACAGATATTCACGAGAATGTGTACTAGTTATTTTTATTGCAGTTATTAATCCTGTTGGCTTTGCTTCAAGTAATTCTCGCTTTAGTGTTCTACTTCGCTTGTCAAAAAAACTTTAAAATATGATTTAAAAGTCTATCTAGTAAAGAAAGACTAATTTTTCGAGTGAAATATAGAGAAGAAGAGAGATCATGGTCCATTCAATTCGACTTTATAGATATAAGTCTAATAAAGATTGATGCCGTTCGTTTTTTTGCGGCTGTTGTTCAATTAGCGCTCTACTGAGCGAAGATATGCTTTTGCAATTGTGAATTTTGCATTTAGGAAATATCTGCATTTACAGTCATTGGTCTTTGAAAGAGAAAAATGTTTTAATGGGTTCATATCCCAGAGTTGTCAAACTTATGCAAAAATGATTACTATAGTATAAGACATTAAACAAATAAAATTTTGAAATTATTCCTACGCTTGACCTACACCAATCAAGATCATTTCAAGTCCAAACAATTAGATAGAAGAGTGAAAATATCGGCCATAACAGTCTAGTAACGGTGTTCGCGTCCCGCTGCGACTGAGACACGACTAATTGATGTGACGTTTGAGTCGTGTCGCGTTGCGCGTGATTGGGGCGCGTCGTGCGGAACATCCGAATATAAAATGTAAATGCAACTAGAGTTATCTGAGTTACTACGCTGAGAGGAATGCGACATTTCTATGCATAGCACTGAATACGAAATTTTTTATAACTTAACGATTTTTGGCTACTATTTGAACAGGCTAGTAGTCTTTGCTGAAAGACGATACAATGATGAGATCTAAGATTACAGAACTTTACGAACCAATACAACAAATCGATTAAATAATTGGGTTGTATCCTAAAAAATAATTTAATGTCCATCAAATAGATTTATAAAAAATATTGAACACTTATTTTTTATTTTTTCTTTCATTCAAATACTTAGGAAGATATATTGATTTGTAATGTCGCATGACGTCACGCTGTAGTACAAAATATACGACGGCGTGACGTAATTAGCCCCCACTCCGTAACTTTAATACGCTATATCTCAGTAGTTTTTGATAATTTCGACAAAATAAAAAATACGGTTCTTAATTTTTTTTATTATCCATAAGACGGCCTAATTATTTTTTTTTATTTTCATACCTTGTATACATACATCCCTATTCTAAAGTGAAAACGAAACAATTCTTAATTGAGAAGATGTAAATAGAACAAACTTCCCAATCTTGTTAAACTAAAAACAAGCAAAGTTTTATCCTGATCTAATCTCCCAAGAAAAAGAAACGTAATTTTCCTCAAAGCTGGAGTTAAGATATTTTATTATAAAACTAAATCAAACTTCGCTAATCTAACAGTTTATGCAGTTATGGTAATTTGACATCTATTTTCTACAACATAAAGTTCCAACTACAAATTGTAGAGACAAGGCGAAGTAGTTCCGCCGCCGCTGTAAATAACTTGGTAAGACGGAAATGTTATGATTTGCATTCGTAGGTCAGTAAGTAGTTCGCAATAATTTAAATTTATGCGGAAGAGCATCATGCGCATCGGCGCGGCTTACTTTTCATTTCTAGGTTTCCTACGTTTATATCTATAGCATAAGCATTATCGTCTATAATGTTTCCATATACAGTCTTCAGTCCATATCCTTGGGTGTCGTAAGAGGCGACTAAGGGAACTCTCACCAGGGAAGCAGGCAGGACTTCTCCTCTGGAATATCAAATTACTGCGATCCCCAACCCGCCTAACAAGCGTGGGGGTTTTTGGTAAACCTTCCCGAAGCAATGAAAGCCTTGGGGAGGCCTTTGTCCAGCAGTGGACCTCTATAGGCTGCGAAGAAGAAGAATACAGTCTTGCAGGTTGCCTTCAGGCAGAACTGTAATTTACCAAGCGGGCCCAGTGCGGGTTGGAAGGGGTCACATGTACTCAATTTTTTCCTATGAAACTTGTAGTTTCTTTTCTACTCATAATCGTTATTCTATTGCCCAAATCTAAATTTATTTGTGATTGGACAATACTTCTTCATTTCCATGCTTTTTCTCTCTCTCTCGGATAACCCGTCAGAATAATCCATACTAATATTATAAATGCGAAAGTAACTCTGTCTGTCTGTCTGTCGGTCTGTCGGTCTGTCTGTCTGTCTGTCTGTCTGTTACGCTTTCCCGCTTAAACCTCTCAACCGATTTTGATGAAATTTGCCACAGACAATCTTTAGACCCTGAGAAAGAACATAGGCTACTTTTTATCCCGAAAAAATTGGATGTTCCTGAGGGAAATCTAAAAAGCGCGATATAACCGAACTTTACGCGGGCGAAGCCGCGGGCGGAAAGCTAGTGTTAAAATACTTTCTTGCTATACCATCTATTAATACCTACTATTATTTATACCACTCCTGCTAAACTATCGCGGTTTCTCCCATCGACAGCACCTTCTAAATCAATTCTCTCTACAAGAAATATATTCAGCCAATAGTTTGTTGCTGTAAAGGTTGTTGTTGCTAGATGCTGCTGGACAGGTGACATCAGGATAGTCTTATAATAAAACTAGGAGCTCTGTGTTACGACGTGTGTATTCGAGACTATACGATTGACAGACTAGAACGGAAGTGACAATACATAGGTAGTGTTGCGCATCGACAATAGTGTTGAGACATATACGTAACATCTTCCCTTTTGAAAATACTTATTTTAATTACAAGACATAAAACTCTAAACTTGAGTTATCAACTTATGAAACGGAACGTAAGTACAATTTCTTAAAAATATTTTATGTTTCTTATTACATGAAAAGGAACGTTAATTTAACAACTTAAGAAACAGAACAGAGGTAAGTACAATGCTTTTTCTTTTCCGAACGAACATGACATGTGACAGTGACATTTGAATGACAACTAATGTCATATCAGTTTGACATTTGTTACTTGTAAACACATTTCATTAAAAATTAACATCATTAACAATTATTGATTTACAGGTAGATGCAAATTATCAACTTGAGCAATTCTTAGGTCTAAACTTATATCTAGACATTAACAAACCTTCTTGGCTTCCTAATAGGTCTACCAAATGACGAGTATTTAATATCTGAACGTGTTGGTGTATCTAATGTTTTTGTTTCTGTTTCAGGTTTCATGACCGGATAAGGCGAACGAGGAGACTGAACTTTCGACTGAGGAGATGACGAAGACTGTTGGACTGGACTAGCAGTATCAATTGTACTACGCTGAGGCGATTCTTGGGGAACAACAGGACTACTATAACTACTGTATTCTGATCTACGTGAACACTGAGAAGAGACATTAGATGATTGAGGAGTTGTGTTTATGTTTGGTTTCAAGATGTGTTGACGGTTACGACGGAATGTTCCTTCTGGAGACGAAATTATATAAGACCTGGGGTTATTGTCAAGACTTGAAATAGTACCGGGAATCCAAATACTATCTGGCTGTTTTTTAAAGTAAATTTGATCACCTACATTAAGTGAAGATAAAGCTTTTGAGTGTTGATTATAATAAATCTGTGATTTGTGATTTTGTGTTTTAATTCTGTTAGACAATGACTTATAGTGTGGAATTCTAGGTTTTAAATTTCTATCTAAGACTGGAAGTTTAGTTCTAAGTATTCTTGACATAAGTAATTGTGCAGGGGAATACATACTCTCTTTAGGAGTGTTCCTATATTGAAGTAATGCCAAATGGGGATCTGTGTTGTCCGCAAAACATTTGGTCATCATATTTTTTATAGTGCCTATGGTTCTTTCAACGAACCCATTAGACCTAGGACAGTAAGGACTAGACGTGACATGTTCAATTTGCCATTCTGAGACAAAATTATGAAACTCTTTTGAATTAAATGGGGGACCATTGTCTGAAACTAGTGTATTAGGGATACCATGACGAGCAAAAAATGATTTCAAGTGACTAATGACAATTTTACTGTTGGAACCACCTATTAGTTTAGCAATTTCGACGTATTTGGAAAAATAATCAACTACTATGACATATCTATCAGAATTTAGATCAAATAGATCGACTCCTACTTTATACCATGGAATTAATTTTATCTCATGGGGTTGAAGCGGCTCTTTAGTATTATTTCTTTGATAAGTGAGACATATGTGACAATTACTGATGAATTTCTCAATATCAGTGTACATATTAGGCCAATAAACAAGATTTTTAGCCAATCTTTGACAACTATGAATCCCTTGGTGACCTTCATGAATTTGTTTTATGATATCAATTCTCATATTCTTAGGTATTATGACACTATTATTCTTAAAGACTATGCCATTAATTATGTGCAAGTCAGTTTTCAGAGCAAAATAGGGCTTAACACTGTCTGGCAGTAGTTTTTTGTGTTCTGGCCAGCCTAGATTACAGTATTTAATCAAAAGTAATAAATCTTCATCTTGTGACGTTTGTTCTTGGATTAGCTTTAGTCTATTAGGGCTTATAGACAGTGATTTAATAACTATATTAACATGTAAATCTAGATCTTCATCAAGATCAACTAAGACTTGTTCGGGTAAGGCTGCTCTGGACAAAGTATCAGCAACATAGAGGTATTTTCCAGGTTTATAAATGACTGATAAATCATAGGGCTGTAATCTTAGCATAATTCTTTGAAGGCGAGGTGGTATATTATAAATAGGCTTATTAAAAAGTGACGTTATAGGCTTGTGATCAGTTTCTACAACTGTTTTACGACCATAGACATATTGGTGAAACTTGGTACAACCAAATAAGACAGCTAATAATTCCTTTTCTATCTGTGAATAGGACTGTTGACAATTAGTTAGTGAAGCAGAAGCATATGCTATGGGATGTTTGTCATGCAAAATTACTGCTCCCATTGCATCTTTGGACGAGTCCACAGACAAAGTTAAAGGCTTATTCTGATCAAAATATATTAAGACAGGGGCTTCAGTTATATATTTTTTTAAATTTTCAAATTCTGACTGATGTTCATGTAGCCATGACCATTCATTGTCTTTAGACAAAAGTTTTCTTAAATTAGACGTTTTTTGTGACAAATTTTCTATATATGAACCTAAATATGTGATCATGCCTAAGAAACGTTGTAGTTCTGTAATATTACTTGGTGTTGGCATATCACAAATGGCTTTGACTTTACTTTTATCTACTCTAACTCCCTCTTTTGAGAAAATGTGACCTAAATATTTGACTTCAGTTTTACACAAATTTGACTTCTCCTTATTGAATTTAATACCTATTTCCCTAGCTCTGTCTAATACTAGTTTAAGTCTAAAATCATGTTCTTCTTTAGTATGTCCGTAAATTAAGAAATCATCCATCATTATTTTAACTCCGGGAATATCACTAAACCTTTTTGTCATGACTGAGTGGAACAGTTCCGGGGCAGCATTAATACCAAATGGCAATCTTAGGTAACGAAAACGCCCTTCTGGAGTAATAAAGGTACATAATTTAGATGACTCGTTATCTAGCTTAAGCATATAAAATCCTTTGTTAGCATCTAACGTTGTGAAAAACTGTGAACCTGACAGATCTGATTTGATTTCATCAATAGTGGCAAATTGGTAATGGGGACGCATTATAGCTTTGTTTAGTTTTCTTGGATCAATACATAGCCTTATCTTACCATTCTTTTTTGACGCAATGACAATTGAGCTGACCCATTCAGTTGGTTCATCAACTTTAGTTATAATTTGATCTTTTTCTAAGGAGACTAATTCTTCCTTCAATTCTTTCAAAAGACTAAAGGGGATCCTACGACAGGCATCGACTGAAGGTACAACATCAGGCTTTAAAGATAAATGACATTCATAGTTTTTTAGACATCCTATTCCAGTAAATAAATCTTTGTATTCTGTAAATAGTGTATCGACTGACTGACTAAATTGGACATTATTTATTCTTTTAATTAATTTTAATACCTCACAACTATTACGACCAATAATGTTTCTACAGGGCAAGTCTACTATGTGAAAATTAATTTTAAATTGCTTATTATTATGACTGACTGACAAAGTAGTTTGACCCACTGTTGGTATAACTTCTCCACTAAAAGTTGAAAGCTTATTATGACTCTTTACTATGATATTCAAAGGTAAGTTTAGACTGTTAAAAGTATTAAATGACAATATATTAGTATCTGCACCAGTATCAAGTAGAAATTCAATCAACTTATTGTTTATAGACAAATTAGTATGATATGACTTCTTATCTTTTATCTCATTTAGAAACAGACTATTTAAGTAAATATAACTAACTTCAGATGAGTTACCAATGTTTTCTTCTTGTACTAGGTTGACCTTCTTCTTAAAGCAGTATCTAGCAAAGTGATTCAGCTTGTGGCAGACGTTGCATTTGACACCAATTGCTGGACACCTGTTCCGATGAACTTGACCACATCGTTGACACTTTCCTGAGTGGCTAACGACTTCCTGACGACTTTGTTTGCTATCCTGATAACTTTGATTGACGTGACGACTCCGACTTCCTTGACGACTATACCCTTGATTGGCGTTATTTTGACGTTGACTGGTGTTTTGACGGTTTTGACTCTGACGATCGACATTATTCAGACATATATTTTCACTTTTCGATGAAAAGACTTCTGCTTCATTTCTCGTATTCCTCATTGTTATGGCTAGACTGACTGCTGCATCGAATGTTTTTGGTTTTTCGATGAGGATTCTTTCTCGAATGTGCGATGATGTCTGATTGAGATTCCACGAGAATATGTCTTTTAGTAACTCGTCTTGTAAGGCTCCGAACTCGCATTGGATGGAAATATTCTTCAGCGCGGTGGCGTATGTTTCTATGGATTCACTAGACTCTTGCTACGACTCTCGGCTCTTGATCCCACTTCTGACACCATGTAAAGGTTGTTGTTGCTAGATGCTGCTGGACAGGTGACATCAGGATAGTCTTATAATAAAACTAGGAGCTCTGTGTTACGACGTGTGTATTCGAGACTATACGATTGACAGACTAGAACGGAAGTGACAATACATAGGTAGTGTTGCGCATCGACAATAGTGTTGAGACATATACGTAACAGTTGCTAGTCCCAATGGTACACAGTCCGTTACAAGCAACAGTTTTGCGTATCGTGACTACTCTACATTGGATACATAAATTATTTTAAGATGCGTATGTACCAAAGAGGAAACAGTAAATGGAATCAGACAGATAACTTTCAAAACAACATCATCAGATTGCCAGCGCATGCCTTTTAAGTCGGGATTGCAATGATAGTTGTTGCTTTGCGCCCCATAGTTTACACAGCACTCCAGTTATTAATTACTCCACGGTTGAAAGGTACATACTGACCACAAGTCTTCGCTTCCTTGGATGACCCGTTATGGCCTCGATTGTGGCTTAATTAATGAATAATGGATGCAATGTAATAATTCACTGATTTCATTACAGCTCCCGAGCTGCTTCAAGCAATACTGAAGTGAATGTGGTTTTGTAAATAAACATATAGACTCTTAATTTATTAGATAATTTCTCATTAATTACGGTATAGCGAATTTATACCTGTACCGTCATTTCTTTGTACATTTTTGCCTTAAAGGAAGTAAATTCGCATTCGAGACGAGTGCGTTGCAGGGGGGCAGTAACAACGACACAAACGATTACCATGGATTCAGTACATAATTTTGAACCTCAGGGGGTTCAGAATTACCTATGTACTGAATATTTGCCATACATTTTGTTCGCCTAGGTATTACATTTTTGTATGAAATAGCGCATTTTTACAGTTTGCGCTTAGATGTGCCAGTCAACCTTTATATTTAACCAAAGTACGAACTCAAACTACATATACTTGGCCAAAATGTAAACAAATATAAGTTTATGGAAAAATAATCTCAACTCTTACATAATAAAATCTTGATTTCTTTTTGCTCTCTTTTAACTTTAATTTATTTGCACCTACCATGTTTGTCTCTGCATCACCTCAAGGTAGACTGATAGAAAATGCCTAAGGCATTAAGTCCGTCATTGTGCAATGTTTGTGCATAAAGTTTAAATAAATAAATAATAAAGTACAGTAAGATAAAAAGCTTCTAACATTTTTTAAAAGAGTGCTATCCATTATAAAATTAACTTATTACTTACGATTCATATAAAGATGGTATTTATTAAACTTGAAATAACATCAATTTGAAACATAGGGATGAGACTTAACTTTATTACAAATGTTCGTGCTAAGGTGAAAAGATAACCAGTCGGCCATATTGGTTGAAATCCTGCTGAAACTACCCAGATGAGTATAGTAATGCCTACAAGACAATTACGAGCAATAAAATCCAACACCTATAAAATGGTAAAGTAAATAATGAACTTCATAACCACGATCTCTGGCCAATACCATGATCTGCTTGATACCTCAGCTGTTAATGACAAGTTTTACATTACGGTAGGCAATACAGAACGGAATGCAACTCATGCGGTCCAAGAGTTCCAGTATCGTAGTAAGGAATTTTCTCTTTCCCCGTAGCTAAACTGTTATAAGAAAAACGAGCAATGAATTCAATTAATTGGCTTACCATACGCAAAACAAGCGATAACTAACCCTATTCCTTTGGGGTAAGACTCATATCATGAAATATTTCTGTTAGCAACTATATGCCATAACTCACTCGCAGTGTTGCCAATCTCGTGTGAGAAATATGCGTTATGTTTATGCCAAAATCATGTAGTGCAGACGGTGCAGTTGCTGTTAATAATTTATGAAAATACCAAGGACAGAGTGGAGAGATGAAAATGATACATGACAAACGTGTGAGATGTGTAGATTTATGCGGCTAAAGTATGATTTATATCTCGTCACGTAAACTTGCACTAGTGAATTTGAGCATTGGACTTTGGCTCCTAACGAATCTAGGGACGGAAAATAGGGTATTTGACTAAAAAAACTAATTAGTCCGTCAGACAGATTTCCAAAAAATACTAGACACTTATTTTTTCTTTTTTCATAGAAACAAAAAAACGAAGACGACACAGCGCGTTCAAAACTCGTGTGACGTCACTGTACGCTACACTTTTTAGTGACCAGTGACGTCACCAGTCACCACTCCTGATCTTTGATGCCGTTTATATATGCCAATTTTTATTGATTTGATAAAACAAAATATACGTATCCAATATTTTTCTATAATCTGAATGACTGACTAAATAGAATATTTTTTTTTATCCAGGAAACATCTCTATTATAAAAGTCACAATAAAAATTTAAACACTTTTGTAACTGCAACTCGTAACGAATATTAAAATGCATTTGAATTATAACTTTCTATTTATATGTATAAATTACGTCTTTTGAAATTCTGAGATTTGCCAAAAATATACATAAAGTTAAAAAAGAAATATAAAGAAACAAAAATGAATATGGCATTACCTACAACACATTGCTGGCTGTTGATAAAAATAAAAATGCGTGAAATTACCCAAGCGTCGTTAGAAGATTGCTACAAAATAAGCTGAACATGACGAATACGATAAACAATACTGAGGAAACAGCACAATTAAGACTCTTTTATACATTGATAACGCGGTTTAGAAAATAAAAAGAAAAAATTCTGGAATAAACTTGAAGAACTCGTTTCGAGACGGTTAGCACAGTGGCTGAGCGATTAACTGCTGCGCTGCGTGTCGCGGCCCGCGGGTTCGACCCCGCACGGAGCAAATATTTGAATGACCTACAGATAGTTGTTCTGGGTCTGGCTGTTTGTGTATGTGAGTTTCAATATTTGTAAACGCACCCACGATACGGGAGTAAAACGCCACGTTAAAAAAAAAATAGAAAAAAAAGAAAACTTATTTTAAATGCGTACTGATCTCCAACACACTTGCTCTAAAAGTACACTAAACTATGAATGTATACGACGTCTAATTAACTCAAAACAAGCAAAAACTTAAAGGACTATGAACATTATTAAAAAAGATATCCTTTTGTTGCGTACTCATGAAGGTTGAGGTTATTAGTCTAGCAACACCTTTCGCTATGATCCCATATGGGATGTCCAGCTGTTTTTTCCATATCCATAAAAGATCGGTTACCTGGCCAGTGCAAGTTTTTATAGTGATTTCGCGAGACTCGCTAACAAGTCAAAATGAATGAAAAACTAAGTTAGATTAGATGAACATAAGATAAACTTCACTTTCACACGAGTGCCATTGACTGCCTTTTTGTAAAGTTGATAAATTTAATATGTATTATGTGTTGTAGTAGTGGTGGCCTAGTGGTTAAAACACCAACCTCTCAAGTACGAGTGTGCTGGTTTGATTCCAGGTCAGGCAAGTACTAATGTAACTTTTATAAGTTACTAGCTGCGCCACGCGGTTTCACCCGCGTAGATTTCGATATGCTCCGCTCCTATTGCCTGCGTTAGCTCCCGTTTTCGCAAAATTTTCTGTTACTGCTCTGCTCCTATTGGTCATAGCGGGATGTTATATAGCCTAAAGCCTTCCTGGATTAATAGGCTATCCAAGGCAAAAAGAATTTTTCAAATCGGACCAGTAGTTCCTGAGATTAGCGCGCACAAACAAACAAACAAACAAACTCTTCAGCTTTATATATTAGTATAGATATGTACTTTCTAAGTATATCTTGGACACCAATGACTGATTACAAGGTGAAGAAAAAAAATCTTGAGGAAACCTGGACTTTAAGTCTGAAATCGCCAACCCGCATTGAGCAAGCGTGGCGATTTCATTACGCTCAATCCTTCTCTGTATGAGAGGAGACATGTGCCCAGCAGTGGGACGATAAAAAGGTTGATGATGATAGATGGATCACATATAAATGTGCTTAAACACTCTTTGCAAATGCTTATTAATTATATAACTCATACTACATTTGCGAAAGTAAGTTTGTATCATTTCTTGCTAAAAAAGCTGAACAGATTTAGATGCAATTTGACGCAAAGTCGAACATGACCTGGAAAAGGATATAGGTTACTTTCCATATTCGATTTTAGACGAAATCGCGGGCAACAATTATACATGTATACTATAAATGTGAAAGTTTGTGAAGACATTAGTTTGTTACTCAATCCCGCAAAAAACGGCTGAGCGGATTTGAATAAAATTTAGCACGCAGATAAACCATGTCCTTGAAAAAAATATAAGAAACTTTTTATTCGGACTTAGTTATTAGTTTTTTATAGCATGCGAGTGAACCTCGCACCCCCGGTTATAGGTAGAGGTGAAACCCGCGGCGATTTTAGCCTGTAAGAGCCCTAATACCCCGCTATCAGCCCCACGATAGAGTAAGTTGATGAGGATTTCCACAGCGATACCAAAACAAAAAAAAAAAAGCAACAGTTAACAAGTCAATTATAAAAGCGTAGTGCATGCTATACAAATATCAGATTCGATAATGTGTTACGTAATTCTAATTTGTGAACCTCGGGACCGGAAACTTGCTTAAGTAAGCGTGTTATTTTTATCATTACTTGTTTTATCTAAGTCGCGTTAAACAAACAAGTCGGAGATTATATACTCAGTAGATTAGATACAATCGACGCTATTTTAAATAACAATTGACTTGTGTATTTTGCAATTCGCAATACCTAACTTATATTATTAAGTATAGGAAAATTCTAGAACAAGTTTTAATGATAAATTAATTATTTTCTGTAAGTACAGACGACAGCACATCAAGCTACTACAATCTGTCAGATTTCTTTAATAGATTTTAAACTTTGTCTCTAAATCATTAAGGCTTATGGTTGATTGGGAATCTATGAAAGTTTCGGGTAGCTTGACATGCTGTCGTCCACCACCACCCACTTTTGCATAATATTCATATTTTTTAAAACTACAGCCTCCGTGGCGTAGCGGTAGCGGACGCCGCCGCTGCGCAAGGTGGCGCGGGTTCGATCCCCGCACAGTGCAAGTATTTGTATGCATGAATATGAATATTTGTACTGGTCTGGTCGTGCCTCGGAAAGCACGTTAAGCCGTTGGTCCCGGTTGCCCTACGAACATCTAGTGGCAGTCGTTACGGGTTGTTGGAGCCCTCAAAAGTCCTACAATTTGTCCAACTGCAATGCTTCGATGTCGCCTTCGGGTTGTGGAGGTCAGACGGCAGTCGCTTCATAGAAAATGTCGAAGTTTAGCCATATCAGCAGTTGGACTGGTAAGACGAACCCCAGACTCCAAAGCTGAAAAGGCTTCGGATGCGACTGGGATTAACGCTGGGATGATGATGATGATTTAAAACTAAATGAGATTGGCGTTTCCTATTTGACTAATCGGAGAAGAACAGCCGAAACAGAGTTCACAGTCTATTTTAAAGTAACAATAGTCAGATCATATGAAGGACAGACAGGTTGAGAGGATCGGTCCAGGCAGTGTGCGCATTTGTTAGAAATTGTGGAGCCAACTCAAGATGAGCGATGAATAAAGGGATAGATAATGAAGTGCTGGCTTCTGGAGATCCATGGTAGAAGACATGTTTCATCAATACGTATATTGGTATTGAGATAGGATAAAGATGATGCCATTTTTAATCCAAAGGTATTTTGTCTCTGTCCAAATAAATCAAAATTCTCCAGCTTTTTCTATGTGAATCGAATATTCTATTTTGTGGTAGGCCATAACATCGGCTGCCAACAGAACTTACCACCCACTAAACAAAGTGAATAGGTTCCAATAAGCTAGCGCGTTTTACCATCAATGATTGCATCACTGCTTACCATCAGGCGGGATTGCGGTCAAGCACTAGTTTATAATTATAAAAAAGTAGCTTCCAAACAAATTATTATTAATCCTAATGAAATGTCTACTATATTAGCATGATATACGTTAAGTGTCACGCTTCTGAAACTGGGTAAGTAGCACTGAAAGCGGCGCTCGCGCATATTTAGAGCCACGCCAAGCCGCGCCGCTTTAAAACCATGTATGGCATGGCACATTAAGTCCAGAGACTATAATCGCTTGTAAGTGGAGACAGATTGTTAGAACAGCTACGACCTGTGTTAACTTAGTGTTCAGGTGTTAGATAAAGATGAGGCTAATTGAAAATCAATTAAGTCCTTTATACCGCGTACATTGAGGGATTGGAAAAATTTGCCAGCGGCGGTGTTTCCGTCGGACTAAAATTTAAGTGTCTTCAAGGCTAGAGTGAATAGGCTCAAACTAGCGCGCTTTACCATCAACGATTGCATCACTGCTTACCATCAGGCGGGATTGCGGTCAAGTACTAGATTTTATATAAAAAAGTATAATATGGTATACAAGTCCCGGCTGTCATACGTGGATCTTTCACAGTCTTTGTTACCCGTAACTTGCTGTGGTGGTCAAATAGGCAGTCGTTCTATGTAAAATACTGGTATTCAGCTGCATCCGGTTGGACTAGAAGCTGAACTGAATGTAGTGGGGGAAAGGCTAGGTTGCGGATTATGCTATACAATGAAGTATATAGAAATAAATAAGCAGAAGGTAAACAAGGCAGTTTCTTTGCGCGATCGAATTAGAACCAAATTCACCGACATAGCTCTTCGATTCGCTAAAATTAAGTAGCAGTGGGCCGGGTACATTGGTCGTAGAACCGATGGCCGCTGGGGCAGTGAGGTTCTGGAATGGCGACCAGTTACAGGACGCAGCGTGAGAGACCCCCAACAAGGTGGACCGATGACCTGGTAGAGGTCTCGGTAAGCTGATGGATGCGGGCAGTACAAGAACGGTTATCATGAAAAGCTTTGGGGGAAGCCTTTGTCCAGCTGTGAACCTCTATAGGCGGAGATGAAGAAGAAGAAGAAGAAAAAGAAGAAACAAGGCATTACGGTTTTAGAATGAAAACTAAAGACTCCAATATTCTATTAATAGTATTATTTTTTGCTATACCAAACAATAATAAAGAACTGTTAAACCTAAAAATATAACGTGTTCGACATAAAAATGTCAATGATGACAATTTTCATGAAACAACAATTTTTAATACAATATTTTCAAGAGTTTACAATTTTACAGGAATTGCCACTATTTTCTAAGACATATAAACGAACATTCAACGTATCCAAAATTGTACTATGCGTGGGGCATGACGCGGTCGATACAGTCAGCAACAGAGACAATAAAACCAATGTTACGTTACATGACTTATCAGCCGACTCATGCGCAGTTCGATGATCCATTCTAGTTTATTGCTCTTGCGCATTTTTTCTAACAAGATGCGTCTTAAGAAATTATAAGACATGTGGATTTAAATACTAAAACAACATACATATAGCTGATTATGAGAAAGCTAAGTGGGATCTGTGGTGGTATGCGCATATGGTGTGGAATACGAAATGAGATAATTCTGAAAGTTGCATCGAAGAGGTGGAAAAGTTGTGTGGAAATCAACTATCATAGTAAAACCATTTCATATACAATATAAGAGTAAAGAAAATATCGTGAAAAAGGTTTTCGACATTATCGATGAATTGTGTGTAAGATAGTATAGCGTAAGGGCGTGACTTCTAAGATGACGACTAATAAAGAAATGATTAAAAAGAGCGACTCCAAATTCATTAGAATAAGGGCAGGTAAATTTCAAGGCGAGTCAAGAAGCATAAAAAATGCACTTAGTTTCACTTGCAAGGCAACTAAAGCGACTGTACTGTTTTACTGCTTTAGAAAGAAAATAATTAACCTTGCGTTGCGCGATTTCTGGGAGCTACTGCTTGTAAAATATATGATCTATGGCATAATTTTGCTTTTAGTGCTCACTTATAGCAAATTGTAAGACCGTAACCATTAAACTAAGAAGGAGGAGAACCTACGCATTCGTTTATTGAGTTCCGAGAATAATCTTAAGTACAGAGAAGACTCATGTAAGCAGATGTTATTGTTAGTCTGTACCATTGTGCATGAACCAAGAGTTTTTCTAGCGCAAGGCATAGGGCACGGCGCGTAGTGTTCTATCTGCGCCTCGAAAAGATGTCACCAGATCGTGAGGAGTTCACAAGAACCGATGTCTACCAGGGCCACGGATTCTTCGAAAGAGATAGAGTATCCTTGGTGCACAGGCAAATGAAGGAACATAGGTAGGTTTTAGTCACTCATCGGTAACAGTCTGACACGCCCTTCCGCTCTGTTCAGAGCGGGATCATGCGCCTATATGATCAAATAATCTCGGTCATTTGATCATTTCCCATCCAAGAAAAGAGTTTCGTAGAACCAACATGCATTTGAAACTCATTCCACGGATACGAGGCCACATTCAGTTTTAAAACACCAAGAATTTTTTATGGTGATAACAGAATTCCGACGAACATAGGCGTACACTCTCGTAA
Organism: Sesamia nonagrioides; assembly: GCA_017933935.1. Classification (NCBI taxonomy): domain Eukaryota; kingdom Metazoa; phylum Arthropoda; class Insecta; order Lepidoptera; family Noctuidae; genus Sesamia; species Sesamia nonagrioides. Next base: position 66,280 of record JADWQK010000492.1, on the reverse strand, counting down.
CCATATACAGACGTAATGATACAGGATTTTTTAAATACTTTTATGGTATTGACAAATTGATGAATGAATCCACTATAAATTCCAATGGCATTTCTGAACATTCTACAATTGAACTGGAGAAGGATGTTTTTTATAATATTTGTGTTTCAGTTGTGTTGCGATGTGTGCCGGGTACGATGTGCCTAATGTTGTTGTGTCGGGAGTTTGGTCGTGAAGGCTCTCCAGATTATCCTCTGGCGCAGCATCGTTGGTCGTGTTGTTGGGTTAAACATTGCATCACCTCGCTCAACTGCCGTCTTCCTTCCTATTCACTCAGTTTTTTTGAGTGAATAGGCTTAATGAGCTAGTGTGCTTTACCATCAACGATTGCATCACTGCTTACCATCAGGCGGGATTGCAGTCAAGCACTAGTTTATAACTATTAAAAAAAAAATTGTAATTTTCATAGTAACGCCAATATCATGTACGTTTGGCATACATTCCTAGATCAGCATGCTACAGCTGGTTTTAAAATATAGGGATAATGCTATGATTAGTGTACCGTTAATCCACTCTGCTTGAAGTGTTAGCCTTAAAAGAGCATAGTCCCCGACACTAATTACAATGATTTAGATAAGTTTACACGCCATTTAAGTGCAGCTTAGAACCCAGGCTTTATTACTGACATGATAAACCTGATTATTGAATAATCCTATTAATATCAGGCGACAATTTGATATATTGGCGAGTGTTAATAAAATGGCGACACTCCTATATTTGCATTTGAAGTAGATTTCCTATTACGGAAACTGATAATTACGGTTGGTTTATTGCAATAAATTTGAAGATAAAAACCGACCATACAGAGGATAACACAACTAAGCAAGAAATATTTTTCCTTATTCCAACATATTGATGTTAATTGAAATTCTATTTTAATACAGGCATCTGATGTGCCTTGTACGGTTGTCCCTGTTTCCTTTCGGGCCACATCTTCGTCAGGCCACATTCCGCATGAGACCTGCCAATTACGCAGGGATCGCTGAAACTTTTTTTATCGGCTAGTGACCGTTATTCGGTGACTTCGACAATCGTTAAGAACCTGTTCCTTTTCCCATATACGTCGGATCATGTTCCGATTTTCTAGCCTCATCGCATTACCACTTTTTTCCTACTTGCTTACTTTACGTACGTATGACATATTGGTGTCAATGCAACAATAAAATTTAACATGCATTTATTCATAAGGCCCACTCAGATGATGCGCGTTCTCGTGTTTGTTACCGAGTTATTGAGTGAATTCAGTCGAAGATACTTTATGTAAGTTGCGACAATTTACTGCTGGATCACAGGCCTCATCTCTATGTGAGGGTTCTCCCTCATAATCCATAACCTACAACGTAGCCCCAGTATAGCTTTATGGGTGTCACATCTCTAAGGCAAGATTCTAGTTAAATTACAGACCAGGTTCCTGACGAAGTTCCTGTCTACTGTTTTGATGCTTGCAGCCGTGGTGATGAAATTTTCAATGAAAGAGACCCAAAGTAAACACCATAAAGATAAAAAGTGTCGGTGACAGAAAGATCTGAAAACTTTGCCGGCGACGACAACTGTCCTCGGCAATTCGAGTTTACCGATAACCGGCCTCATAACCAATATTTGGACATCTTAAATCTTTTGCCGAACCAAATGTATCTGTTGAATACGAATCGATTTACGTGTACAAAATTGAAAATAACAATTAATTTGGCGCAGCTCTTTGGTCAACAAAATTCTTGTTAGCAAAACAAAATTGGATCCAAGGCTGTCTACGGATTAACTTAATACAACATAGCGCAGGATCGGAAAGTGAAACTATATCGTAACTGATTAGTTCGATTATTCTAACTCGAATAGGTCACCGTCGAGACCGGTCGGCGCGAGTTTCTCGCTTCATTTTTGGCGACTTGACATCATTAATTAAACTTGTGACGTGCACATTGTTCACGCAGTCGTTGGCCTAATGACATCAATCAAGATCCTTGTTCAAATCTTCCCCTTCGCATTGTTGCATCTTTTCTATTCAGTCAATATTGATTTTCGAAGAACAAAGACCACATAAGATTGATGATCATCGGTAACGGACCAAAATGAATAATCTCGTGAGCAATTATGGTTACGAAACATAAGCCAAGGTTACGAAAACTGAGGACCTTTAAACACAAATGTAACGTAAACTGTGGGTACATGAGAACTAATAATAAATACGTAACAATGAGTTGCTCCGCTTTTGATGTGAGCAAACACGTCAGAACTGCGGCTGGTAGGTACTCGTAAAACTAATTCAGTGCTGCTGACTAGCAACAACGAAACACTGCTGCGTAGCGACAGCTCGAAATAAAAGAACAAGACCACCGTTCGATTTGACTCGAAAATGGATGTTCTACAATCTGAAAATATTTGGCGGACCAGATAAATGTTGCAGAATTATGTTTTCACAGTCGTAAAAAATGTCAACTGGCGCCTACTATACATAGCACCAGGTCGCGTCCGAAGTCGTGATAACATTTCGCAAATACAAGATGCACGTAAAAGTGGGGCGAACCTTGGCGTGGAGTCCTGGCGGAAGGCCAACTGAGCAATTGAATGAGTGACGATTAGCAAACAAAAAATAACAGGGGTAGACGAACACGGATCGATCTATTTCGGGGAGGTCGAATTTTCTGAAGTACCTGAGTCAGAAGCAGTTCTGGCACTTGAGGATTGCGCTCATTGAGTTAGAGGAAATGCGTGTCTGTTTACGATAGTGGTGGTACTTGGCTGTCATATTTTAGGCTAGCGTGGTGTATGGCACTACATACATACACTAGTGTTAATGTGAAGGAGGTCCCTTGAGTGTGTCGGACGTGATCGGGCTGGTAAAAGCGTCGTTGCCGCAGCACATCCGACGCGCTGTCTGACTGGACGCTCTAATCGAAGGCAGTTATCGATTGGACCTCGATGATTGTATTCGTTTCTTGACTTCGGATGATTTCAAGCAGAAACAAAATGGATGGAGTAGAAGCCAAAGGTGTTAACCTACACATTTTTATAAATCAACAATACAAGAACGTGGAAAAAGCACACGATTTTTCCGACGTTCAGGACGATAATTCCATTGTGAGACAACCGTAATGACAAACATAATTATTGAATTTATATGAGAATATTTAGGCATGTTACCCAAACTTTACGTCAGTAATCATAAATTACCTTATGCCCCAGTAAGGTCCACGTCGGTAGATAAGGATTATACCATTCTATAATTATGTCCTTGGCGAAGTACAAGATAACAACAATGATAATGAAATATTAAAGTTGACAGATAAAAAGTATATTTTCGCTGTGGAAAATTTTTACGTGACATTATCTGGAAAATGTAATTTCCCAATTTTTTATATAAATATACTTGGAAAATATAATATGTAGCTTATTTATCTAATTCTAGTTATGAAATACGTCATAGTGATGATCATAATACTATTCAGCTGTTGTGACGATTTCTGTGTGTGCACGGTCTGCCATTGTATAAGAACTAATGTTTATGACAAACAAAACAATTAATTGCGGAGCTCACATATGGTAATTGTTTCAATCTTTTGAACAAGACTCTAAAGGATATCGAAATTAATATTTGGGATTATATAGGCTGCAATAAATCACGTAAAGTTTAGTAATGAAATTCATGAAGATATTGCTGTAATTCGAGTGCGAAATGTACTGCTGTTATTCAAAGTGAAAACAAGTGTTACGAAAAATTCTGATAATGTACTCGTAGTTGAATTGTAAACATTATTGGACAGTATTATTCAGTCGCGACAGGCGGAACGATTCAGATAAGCCGGTATTGTCCGCGATAACGATAATTATGCCTATGATCGTAAAAACACAAAAGGTATATTTCCAAATTGAAATTTTCCCTCACCTTAGCACCAGAGATGTTGGCGTTCATCCAACTTTCGGTGCTGACGCCTTGGCTGTCGCCGAAATTCGTATTCGAACTCTTCAAAACATGCAATGAGTTTGTAAAACTCTATGAAACGTCGATATCACCAAACGCACAGTACAAAACTTGGCACAAACTAAGCACGTCTGAACGAACACTAATTAGGACGTTGAGTTTAAAAACACCAGTAGGCTGAACCAAAAATGGTCATTCACATAACGACGAATATTTGTGTGGTCACAGGTGCACACTGTGTAAATAGATGCGGCGCTCGGTGCCGGCGACACGTGCGCATTCGATGGCGAACCGCGAATAACAGTGTTTAATGCGAGCGGCACGTAATGCCCCTCTACCACGACCGCTGTACGCACGGGGCACAGCGACACTGACGCAGCCAAGCGCTCGGCTCGATTCCGCGCCGCATCTCAACCCCTCGGGCCTACACTGCAACACCCCGCTCGAACAGCAAATATTTTTTAAACCGAGCAAAAACCTCACATTGCATCGCGCATCAGACCACTGTGCCAGCTATGGCATTCGACTTTTTCTGCACAACGTTGTACATAATTATTCAGACCTTTTACGGAACCCTGAATTTAACGTATGGGAGTAAATAGTAAGAGGAGAATTCTTGAGATAATACGAGGCATAGATTATCCTGGAGATTTTTTTTTTGGAAGACGAGGTGTTCTATAAAGTAATTCTGCATATTTCACATTTCGCTGCAGCTACATTTTGTGTGACTTGTTTGCCGTCTTCGATTGTTTGGCTTTCTCGCGAGCGTGTTGTCAAGTTGACACAATAAACACCGAAATAGAATTGTCTATTGAAATGCGAAAGTGTGCCACATCCTGAAGCCGAGTTAATGTGAAGATAATGACAGGCACTGATAGTGCCGCTAGGCGCTAGGATCACGTAGAGCCAACGGTACTGTGTCTGTGCGACCGTATGCACCGGGGCTTATTTAAATAATCGTCGCCCTGGCGACTCAGGGCTCCGGGGACGATTTGTGGTAAGATAACTACGTCCACAGTGGTTATTATGTGTCATTGCGGTGCTTAGAATAAAATACGTCTCCACACAAATACCGGGTTTGTTGACAGGTCGCGTGGCCTAATTACAATAAAAAATTAAAGCCATCATTCTACATACGCTTATTAGGTCAGACATTAAACTTTTTGTGACTTAATAGAGCCTCTTTTAACAAACCCAAAGAATCCAAAAAGTAGAGCACGAGCACGCTGTTTCTGTAAAAGCCAATCGAATCATGTTACCGTCAAAATATGAGCAGATAGCTCATATTTTGCTGGTAACATATATTTAATCAATATGTTTCCTCTTCCACTTGCACGGTTGCAATAATTAACACCATATACAAGATAAGAATGTTCAATTGGCTGCAACGATTGAAATTAGCGATAGCAACCCATACAGAGATGGAAGAAAGCTGATACAATTACATAGGAATCTAGAAGACCCGGTCAATAGATTATCGCTATTAATCAAGTGCAATACGATAAAATAATGATGGTGTGTCGCTAATTGCTGTGTTTCTGGTTTGAGAGCTCCTTCATATGGCCGGTTGTCACGACATGACCAATGGAGGGAATCCGAGCGACGTGGAGTATTCCGTCTCGTTACGGTTTCCTGAGTTTCTGTGTGATCTTGTTAAATTATAAGCACAGCCACGGGTTTACAAATCTGACGTTTTCTCTTTAAAAGGAACACAGCGACAACACTTCGAAAGAAAAAACAAGGTGGTTGAATTTATTTGCAATAAAAAACGCCCTGTTTCGAAAGCACTTTAAGAGTGCGAAAAATACAATGTAATAACTCCTTAAAGACAGTATTTACTTGTTACTTGCAGACCTGCCTACCCATTAAGACTATTTATGTTTTCCTTGATTATCCACTTGCAGTTTATATCTGTCAGGGTAGATTACAATGACAATACGTTTTCATTTAGAAAACAATACAACGGCGGTAATGAGGCAGTCGGTAAAGTTGCAAGATTTACGCGGATTTTTGTCCCGTCTCGATCTTGTGATATTTCCTTAACTTTCTCTTTCTCCATTGTAGTATCGGAGGTGTCGACCGCGATTTATCGCCGACCATCGTCCGACAACGACACGACACGGGAATCGAACCCCGAGACTAACAAAGGCATAAACAAGTTTCACTCCGCCCAAGCTTACAAAATGTTGCTGTAATTTAATACGTTATCGATTGGTGTAGTGCAAAAAAATAACGTGGATTTTATCATTTACCTAGTAAAAGGCCGTACCGGATCGTATGAAAGATGATATAGTAGGAAAAGGGTAAATACTGAGATGACGGTTGGTAGAAAAGGAAATATGAAAAAAGGAGAAGACATGATGCGACCCCACATAAATTAGAATAAGAGCAGTTGTAGATATTTTTATTCCAGATGTCTCTGTCTTTACATATAATTAATATATGCTACATATTTAATGAGTAACGGCGAAGTTCCTGGCCCATTCTTCATCATACGATTTTTTTCTTTGAAGTAGAATCTAGTAAGTAATATGGACAGGAAAGACCTGCGCCCGGTGACAGGAACCATCACGGACACTGCTAAACAAACACTTCCACATAATAGGTCTAACAAACTGAATCCCTCCTTGACAGCCTTCATGGCGTAGCAGTAGCGGACGCGGCCGCTGCACAAGGGGGCGCGGGTTCGATCCCCGCACAGTGCAAGTAATTGTATGCATGAAATGAATATGAATATTTGCACTGGTCTGGTCGTGCCTCGAAAATCACGTTAAGCCGTTGGTCCCGGTTGCCATACGAACATCTAGTTGCATTCGTTACGGGTTGTTTGAGCCCTCAAAAGTCCAACAATTGGTCTAACTGCAATGCTTCGATGTCACCTTCGGGTTGTGGAGGTCAGACGGCAGTCGCTTCACGGAAAATGTCGAAGTTTAGCCATATCAGCAGTTGGACTGGTAAAGCGGACCCCAAACTCCAAAGCTGAAAAAGCTTCGGATGCGACTGGGATTAAGGCTTGGATGATGATGGAGACTGAATCCCCTGAATTCCCTGTGCAGGTCTAGCATGGATTCTGATGAAACCATTGCATTCGTGCTCTTCCGAGTGCAAAGGCATCAGATCGATAAGGCCAGAAACTCCCGGGACACTCAGATCTTACACAGATGTTCACAACTGGCTAGAAGACTTGAAACTTCTGGAGGGAGGTGGGCTAAATGGCCCACGTACAACGGTCTCCTTGAAGAGCTGCGGTAACCAAACCAAACATAGAACGTAGGCAGACTAGAATCAATCTTTATTTTGTCTTAGCCAAAAAATCCTTTAACAGTCTATTCCAAAGAAATGTTTGGTTTTAACGATAAACCATGTTTTGGCACTGTGTCCTTAATGTTGTTTGCTGTCACAGTCTAAATTAGGGTATTTGTAAAAAGAACCATTAAATCTATTTAACCCATTAGTTCTTAATGACTTATCGATTTAGCGCGTCGCCTCTTCCTTTATCAGTCTTTGGTAAACTACGAGTGATCTTTGTCGATTACAAGTGATACTAAATCGTGTGGGGTTTTTACAATGAGAAAGCGTTCGCATTGTAAGTTTAAGTTATATCCTATAATAAATATAGCAGAGGTGGTTTACAGTGACGTTAATAGTGTTTAAAGTGAGAAAGCAATATAGTCGGAGGCTATGACGATGTCATTTCATTTGTTGTAACTTTTCTAAGTTATATGTACTTTCTAAGTATATCTTGGACACCAATGACTTATTACAAGGTAAAGGAAAACCTCTTGAAGAAACCTGAACTTTAAGTCTGAAATCGCCAACCCGCATTGAGCAAGCGTGGTGATTATGTTCAATCCTTCTCTGTATGAGGTAGATGATGATGATGATGAAGTATGGATAGAAATTTTATGTGATGACGAATCGAGACAGATACCAAAAAAAAGGTAGGGCACCCCGGAAAGGCAGATGACGAACGCTTAGGTGATTTTTTAGCCGGTAAGAGTCCGGCACACCCCTCCGCGTCCCCGAGCGGAGGATAGTCCATTACGATATTCCACCTTCGGAAAAAAAAAATAGGGCACACATCATATTTGAATAAAGTAGCCAGTCATCTTTGATAAGGAACAGTGTAATCAGGAGAATGCGCGAAATTAAAAATTTCTCACTTTTGCAATTTGCCACCTAAGTTCATTTATTCCTATTGAATGATTTAATTGTTTTTTTTTTATAAATTATAAACCAGCGCTTGACCGCAGTCCCGCCTCATGGTAAGCAGCGATGCGATCGTTGGTGGTAAAGCGCGCTAGTTTATTAAGAGCCTATTCACTCTAGCCTTGAAGACACTCAAATTGTAGTCCGACGGAAACACCGCCGCCGGCAAGTTGTTTCAGTCCCTTGATGTACGAGGTATGAAAGAGGAGGCGAAACAGCTTCGTCCGAATCGTAGTAGTGTTAACAACGTAAGGGAGGAAACTCGCCGTACGACGGGTCGTCCGATAGTGGAACGGAGATGGGGGAATTAAATCATGCAATTCCCTCGCACACTCCCCAAAATGCATCCTATAGAACACCGAAAGGCTGGCTACTCTACGCCTGTGCTCTAGGCTTTGGAGACCGTCTCGAGTTAAATCAGGGCCACCAATTAGCCTCTTCGCACGCCTTTCCACTGAATCCAAAGTAGCCAGGTGACATTTCGCAGCACCAACCCAAATGTGGCTGCAGTACTCCACACACGAACGGACCTGTGCTTTTTACAACATTAGAAGCTGCCCCGGTGTGAAGTACCGCCGGACCTTCGCGATGACGCCAAGCATGAATACCAATAATACCTCTATGGAATACCATCGGCGGTTGAAGATGTCTAACAAGAAAGCAGTTCATTGGATAGGTGATATATCAATCAAGTATGACCGACTAAAACAAATAAGTACAAATTTGAATAACAACGATTTAAAGGAAAGTGTCGTGGGAAATGTCTTCCTAACATAACTGCATACTAAACCAAACACGTGTACATTACTAGTACCTATCTACTAGTAAAGCGCATACATTGACTGTCCGGCTTCACGACTGACATACATACATACAACTCAGTAGCACAGGTTTGGTTACATGGCCAGTAACCAAACTAGTACTTTAACTATCGTAAAACATCGTAGAAGATTCTCAGAAAGATCGATATTGAGAGATGGCTAAATATTGTCTGTAGGTTTGGAAATCAATTTAAATATCCACTTGACAATTGCCAATGTCATTGCCAGTATTATTCCAGTTGAAGTTTCGTGGTTCAAATTTTGAGGGTGGCAGTGAGATTGCCAGACTCTTACTGGTTAAAATCACCTAGGTATTCCAAATGTACCTATGTCCATAGGTGCGGGATTCGCATAAAGATTCACCGTTTTCTGACATATGCCTGCAAACAGAAACTGCATATCACGTGCATTGATATAATCAATTAGAAGTCTCGTGAACCATCTATCGGCACAGGTAGCAACGCCGGAACATTTCCAGCCGTTAATTGATATTTACATAGCTTGTTACGTGTGGTGGGAACCGCGGAAGCTGTTAGTAGTTACATCAGTAACCTTATAGATGATTTGTGAACGGGATTCTGTTATGATTTAAGATTGGATCAGTTCGATGATGTAATGGCAAGTGGTGTTACTGGTCTATGTGATGGGTTGTAGTTATAAATGACGACTAACGCAGTAACAACTGTTTGACGTGATTCTTTGAATATATACTTTTTATATTTGTTTTGTTAGAGCTCCCGTTTTCTCAGCAAATTCAAGAGAGATGTTTATAACTTCTATGAAGCAGATTCAAATAACAGAAAATCGTGTTTTTTTTTTTATATTTGCAAGTTAGTTATAGGCGTTGCTATACTTTGCACCCGTGAAATCCGCACAAAAACATAATATGGAGGTAAGGTATTCGGGAAGATATAGAAATCAAGAAAGATATTGCATATTCTAGGTATATCTATGTCCAGTGGGATGTGCGGGTAATTAGCGAGTACCTCCTAGGCCCCCGCTGGATTCCTTCCAGTGGGGTTTTAGTCGGTCGTGGTCAAATATAACCCTTCGTTCTTCCAAGATCACAGTAAAAATCAGATATTCCTGAGGGATACTCCAGAAAAGAAAGAAATGTGGATATGTTTTGGCACTCGGAAGAAATTACTCATTTATTGTAAGATACCAGCAATAAAAAATCCATGGCACACAAACCAAACATAACTACTCCGCATGAAGACAACAATTAAGCAAATTAAATACAGCATTGGAAGTGTCTGGATGGTATATAGCGCTCAAAGGAGCGTGATCTCCAATTAAACGGTGCCTATCTTTATATCGGCAGACGGCGCGGTGTTAGGACTGTGCCGTGGCTCACGACCGAACAAACTCACGACCCCTAACAACGATGTCGATATTTAATTTTTTGTGTATTGCGGAAGTAATAGAATTCGGTTTAAATGATTAATGTTTACGAGTGGTTCTTTGTTCATTGCTGCATTTTAGAATCGCTTCTTTGTTGTTTCCGTTAAGGTGTTGGTTTTATACTCTTTTAAAAGACAGAAGACGGGTTTGGCTGAGGTCTTATACCAGTTTTGAAAACACTACATAATCAGCCTACAATGTTCCCATTTCTGGGACTCAGGCCTCTTCTCGGTGAGAGGGAGTGGACCGTAATCTAACTCACGGGGCCAGTGCGGTTGATAAACGTCGCTGTGTGTCTTTAGAGTTTTACACAAACACTAGATGAAACAAAAATGGATGCATAAATAAAAAATTAAAGTATTACATATTGCTATCGCCTAGAAATTATGACAATGTAATTGAAAGGTTTAAGTTTATTGAAAAAGAAAGCACTCATGTTAAATAAGAATATGAATACGCACCTTCCGTGCAAGGGATTAATAATCTGTTTCATCATCATCAAGCTTTTTATCGTCCCACTACTGGGCACAGGTCTACTCTCATACAGAGAAGGATTGAGCGTAATCACCACGCTTGCTCAATGCGGGTTGGCGATTTCAGACTTAAAGGCCAGATTTCCTCAACATGTTTTCCTTCGCCTTGTAATCAGTCATTGGTGTCCAAGATATACTTAGAAGACATCAGTATGTCTTCTTAGTATGTCAGCACGCTTGCTCAATACGGGTTGGCGATATCAGACTTAAAGTCCAGGTTTCACCAGGTTTCAGCAATGACTGATTACAAGGTGAAGGAAAACATGTTGAGGAAACCTGGACTTTAAGTCTGAAATCGCCAACCCACATTGAGCAAGCGTGGTGATTACGCTTAATCCTTCTCTGTATGAGAATAGACCTGTATCCAGTAATGGGACGATAAAAAGGCTGATGATGATGAAACAGATTATTAAGACAGTTCTTACAAGTTATACCGTCGTGGTGGCCTAGTGGTTAAAACACCAGCCTCTCAAGTATAATCTGTTTGCTTCATTAAACTTCACGCAGTTGGCTTTAAAATGTTTCATGCGGGCTCCGCTAACATTAGTATTGATTTAACTGGCTAGAAGTTCATTCACAGTGCGCGTATTACCTACGTCAATCCGTGTTTAGCTGAGAATGTATTGATTATGCAGTTTGCAGGTTGCGTTCACTGTACTGTAAGTAATTCTAGAACGACGCAAGAGTGACCGGTTGCGTTGCAAATCAAATTAGCATCACTCTGATTACTAGTTTCTGATTAAAAGTTTGCTGGATTTAAAAATGAATAAAAGGCAAGGATTGATCACGGTGCAGTGATGACTGGTTGGATTAATGCCGCGGTCCAGTGGCGTTCAAGGACTGGTTTACGAATTGTCGGTCGTTCGGTGGTGAGATGGTTGGTGAGGCGGACAGAGACGCGTGGGGATTAGCGCATAAAGAGAGCCTATGCCCTATAGTAGGCGAGTTCGGGTTGAAGATGATGGTGATATTAAGCAATCTGTACTTATCACAACATTGGCGCGAGTTCCCTGAACGGAACTAAATTTAAGTTTAATGCATTTGTTTCTTTCTGTATTCATGAATAAAGGTCAGAAGATAAAATATTAGTTAAGTCCAGAAATTTCATTCCAAACTGTACAGTCGTTTAAAGTGAAAGCGCTCTTAATGTTGAAACAACTGTACGATTTTGAATGAAATTTTACACTTAGCTAGACCCTGCCCTAGAGAAGGATATACCTAGGCTACTTTTCACCAGGGACTGCAGCCGAATTAAAGAATATTATTTAAAAATAATCAATCCGTATTTTATTTTTCTATGCTGAATTGCTTCCGAATTCCTTTTATCAACCGAATAGGTTGATTACCTATTCAAGTTTAAAACTTCATTGAATATTTTTTACCATTTGCTAAGCTGTCAATAAATGTATCGCTTCATAGTCAATAGATTATAGATTTTTTACACTTGATAAGTTTTTTGCTGCTTAATTTGAAATGTTGTCTAACGCCAATACTTATGATGAGGAGATAAGTAAGAGTTTCTTAGAAGCAGTTACAAAGAAAAATGAAAACATAATGTCTGTAATCCCTTAAGAAGTGGGTTCTTTCTATTATAATTATAAACTAATGCTTTACCGCAAGCACGCCTGATGGTAAGCAGTGACGCAATCGTTGGTGGTAAAGCGCTCCAGTTTATTAAGAGCCTATTCACCCTAGCCTTGAAGACACTCGTAAAATCTTACGAAAACACCGCCGCTGGCAAACTGTTCTAGTCCCTCGATTTACTCAAACTGCCTTACTTTAAATAAGTTGGGGTTCCTGCCTAATCGAATGCTGTTGAATATAACAGTATTTAACATAGAGCGACCACCTATCTGAACTCCACAACCTTGGTCAAATCAAATCAAAAATGTTTATTTGCTAAAATACGGTACAAAGGGTGTTACAGTGCTTTTTTTCCAGCGTATCCTGCCATATATGGCGTGCAAATTTATTAGTAAAATTACGTTATCTAAATTCCATCAATTTATCTTCTAAATAGTCCTTAATCCTATAATAATTCTTTGATAACAACATTTAAATAGCATTTTCTTAAATAATGTCAAGTAAGACTGGTCTGATCTGTGGCTTCTGGAGCCTGTCAACCTTGCACTTATTCCTGTTTCATAATAATAGACGTAGGTATTGGTATGAAATAAGTACAGATTAAAAATAATAGCCAGTATGACAAAAAAAAAAAAACAAAATTTTAAGACATGTGACATTTACCAACTCGCACTGGACCTGAGTGGTAAATTACAGCCCACACCCTTTTTAAAAGAGTAAGTCTGTATGTCCCAGTCATCATCAACTTTTTTATCGTCCCACTGCTGGGCACAGCTCTCCTCTCATACAGAGTCCCAGTAGTGGTAACATTATGCTATGCCTGGCCACTCATTCAAGAACTGTTTTTTTTTTTTAACAAAAAGTCTTGAGCTATATCAAAGCAGTTAACTAACCGGTAGGTAGGTACAATTCGTGCAACATATATAGCATATGTTTTCGCATAAAAAATATTGCAAACACTTATAATTCACGACAAGTGCTGTGAGAACTTTAGACATCATGTTATGTCCTACTGTTATGTCCTTGAATGTACGTTTTTGCCTTTATTAATATTCATCTAACGTTTTGTTCATTCACGACATCAACTTGAATCATTATTAAACGGATATTTTGAGGAATGTGTTACACAAACATAATTGTATATATGTGCGGTCAACTAAAACTGGAAATGCATACCTTGATAGGCGTAATGTTATATAATGTAACCCAAATTTACATGAAATGACGGTAATACTCGGTGGTAGGCCACAACATCGACTGCCGGCAGATGTTATCAGCCACCGGACAACGTCGTGTTCCGTCATGATGTCCAGTGAAGCCGTTATGGAGGACGGGTCTAAGCAGTTGTGTTGCGATGTGTGCCGGGTACGATGCGCCAAATGTTGTTGAGTAGGGAGTTTGGTCGTGGAGGGTCTCCAGATCAATCACCCTCTGGCGCTGCATCGTTGGTCATGTTGTTGGTTTTAACATTCATCATCACCTCGCTCAACTGTCGTCTTCCTTGCTATTTACTCAGTTTTTTTTATTGAATAGGCTCTTAATAAACTAGCGCGCTTTACCATCCATAATTGCATCACTGCTTACCATCAGGCGGGATTGCGATCTAGCAGTAGTATGAGAAAGTTATTTGATCTGTTTAGCTATATTACTTTTCTACTTGCCGTCCCTTCGTTCAAATGACCAATTAATTTCACCAACAACTGCAACGAAAGGTCCAACACATACCTGTAACAAAAACATCAATAAATTAGTACAAAACCAACAGTTAGATTGCACAACTCAATATGCGACATCAAAATAAAACCGATGGCCGCGTGTGTTGCCAGAGAGAAAACTTGTTACGTCACACTTGTGGCATTTTCGATCAGATACGTAATGACTTTTATAGGCCGAATTATATTGACGGACAAAACCAATGAACAGCATCTTGCTTTTTAGAGTTTGACATTAAGACCGCAGAGTAAGAACTGACAGAAGGTTAATGTTAAGGGATATCACGCGATAAGTAACAAACGACAGATGGTTATGACTCTTCGTCAAAGGCTCTTCTTGAAAACTGAAGACAGAAAACAGGATTCCCAGCGGTTACCATTAATTTATAGCTTCTGAGAGCCATAAAGCGTCATACTGACGTCACACGAATTCTACATCTCGCAAGCAGAATTTACCGTGTAACTAGCACATGTACAACTTCCCAACATCAACCGTTGTGCAAGTGCCCGCCAGACACAACATCCGTCTGGTCGAAGAAAAACAAAAAATCCTCCCTTTTCTACCAGAACTGTAAAGTAGCCAGCTGCATACGTCAGTAAGTATAGCAGATTTGGTTACCTAAATGCAATAGTACTTCTGCGCGCCTATATTTAGTGTAATACCACCGGAACATTTAAGTAAAAACATTATCATTAAAGCAACATTGTCTTAACAGCAATGTCTTGATCATCGCTTCGACAATTTCAATATTGACTGATGTCAATCAGGTGTGCGTTGATTCATCAGAGGCTCAGAGCTGAATTTTACTGTTGTCAAATTAGTAACAGGTATGGTGATGAAAACCAGGAGGGTGGATGAAAGCCGATCGAGACCGAATTGACGCTTTCGAGATGTGGTGCTGGAGGAAGATGCTTCAACTTCCTTGAACAGCATTCCGCACAAATGTATCAATCCTTCGGGAGCTGGGTGTCACAATAAGACTCTCCTCTGTCTGCCTTCGAAGAATTTTGGAGTATTTTGGCCATAGTGCCAGAAAGGATGGAGACAACTTCAAACATCTGATGGTTAGTGGGAAGGTGGATGAACGACGTTCCAGAGGTCGCAGTCCAATAAGGTGGACTGACCAAATTCGATCATCTCTGGACACCGGCCTGCATGATGCGGCCAGGGATCGTAACAAATGGCGAACTACAGTGAAGAGGAGAATAATTCCACAGGGACATCACGAACCTCAGTAATGAGGAGAACGACTTGAGGAGGAGGAGATGGTGATGGTAAGCTATAGAAGAATACCAAATAATTAATTTACAGTATTACCACTGCTCGTGCATAGGTAACTTGTCTTTGAGATCCTGAGAGCTCTTATTTATAGTTTTTCACTGGTTTCCTCTAGAGCAGTACCGGCAGCAGTTGTAACGCTCCCAAATGACGGGCAGTAAGGTCGTAGGTGCAAACTCAGAAAGGCGATTTAATGTGTCATCACCAGTGCTCACAGAAATGGTGAGGGAAAATAACGCGTGGAATCTGGCATGTCGATGAACCACAAATTCGAAGGCATATACCTAACATTAAAATAAAAACTCCAGTAATTTCAAATTGAGAATTAGCACTTTTTTGACGTCAATATTACATAAGACAGTACCCCGGGAGGACCCCGGGCTCCAACGCGAAAGCCGCGGATGCAATCGGGACTAAACGCTAAAATGATGATAATTACATAAGACAGTCCCCCTTCGCCGCTTCCTAGTGCTTTCGCTGGGAAAAAGTGGCGGAACAAACTTCCCAGCAGCACAATTGTCATCACTGTCAACATCTTACTCGTAGGTCCTTGACTTTAGCCCACTACCTAACTACCCTCTGTATTGCAGCAGTAGAAACATTTCTTCTTCTTCAGCCTATAGATGTCCACTGCTGGACAAAGGCCTCCCCCAAGGCTTTCTACGATGACCGATCTTGTGCTGCCCGCATCCATCGGCTTCCCACGACCTTCACCAGGTCATCGGCCCACCTTGTTGGGGGCCTCCCTACGCTGCGTCTTCCAGTACGTGGCCACCACTCCAGAACCTTACTGCCCCATCGGCCATCGGTTCTACGAGCAATGTGCCCTGGCCACTGCCACTTAAGTTTAGCGAGTCGAAGAGCTATGTCGGTGACTTTGAAACACTATAGGCTGATTATGTCATATTTAATCAACTAAGATTGGCTGGTATATAATGCCTCAGGCATTAAGTCCGCCTTCGAACAGTATGTTTTCACTTGTGCGTAGTTTTAATAAATAAATTATGCTAAAAGCACTTCCTAAAACTAATTCTGTAATCATTTCAAACAAAACGGATCTCTTACTCAACACCTAATTATTGTATAACCATAGACAACTAAATTCAAATCGACATTTTGTCAGTTCTTAATAAGTTTGTTCGCTGACTTTTGTAAGTGATTAATAACTTTATCGTGTCGAGCAGGCGATTATTTTTCGCCAATGGTGATCAAGTCTGTTACATCACCAATTACGCAAATATGCGATTTCTAATCTGATTTTATGCCTCTTGGTTTTATTTTAATTTGTAGCAAAAGAATTAATATTCATTCGTTCATTGTTTTCGAATTAATGGTTATGGTTTCGACTGTTTTCAAATTAATTATAATTTGATTTGTTTTTCCTTTGTAGACTAATGACTAAATTTGCAATGGACAGATAACCGCTCATTTGTGGAACAAATTTGACATCTGATAGTTTTTCTATCGAAGAACTGCAAAAATTTCATAATTAGTCCCCGAATAAAAATCTATGGCGTTAGAAAAAACCTGTCTTAAGTAAATAGAAAGTCGTCCACACATAATTAAGTATCTTTTTCTATATAGAGTTAAATTAAATTACCTTGAGACGTGATGGATATCCAACCATGATAAAAAAATATGATTTTTCATACACACACTTTTAAACGTCAATCATATTTTTTTGAAGCTTTCAATTTTGGCGTTTCCTATTTGACTATTCTGAGAAGAAAGGTTAAAAAAGTCAGCGATCAGCTTCGTTTATAGTCCAAACATAACCTTGGTCTGATCACGTGTGGAATGTAGATTGGTCTCTGAAATTGTCTTTTAAGGAACAAACTACACAGATGAGTGGACCTGTCCAGTTAATGCACGCATTTATCAAAAATCGTGCATCTCAACACAGAGATTGAGGAGCTCCGCTCAGAGATTCCTATGATCATTGAATGATCATAAGAACAATACCAAAGAAAGGACGTTTAGGTAGGCAGCGTAAAATTCCTTGAAGTTTAAACTCGGAATAAAATGTGAACGACGTTTTTCATATGGGGTTTTTGTTTGAATTCAAGACCATGTTATTGACAGGACAAAGTAGTTAGGTCGGCGAGTTATACCTACATAAATATTTATGTGCATATACCTAGCTACTCGAAACAAGTATGCTCTTGCTATGGCTTTAGCAACAAAAACTAATCTGGATCATTATGCATCTCCATGCAGAAGACGGAGATGATACGGAATTGACGATAAATGTTTACAGACAACTTACTACTACTTCATACTATTCCATTAAAGGAAAAACATCCTTAATCCCATCATGATAAGAACGGCCTGTGATCTTTTTACTAAAATTGTTAAGCAAGAGGATTATGAACTCTATTTTGAGAGCCACAAAGGTAAGTTTAAGTTTTGGTTAGGTAAATAGACTATTGTTTCAGCCAATTGCGCATGTCACGCCTACATGGTAGACAGTTGTAAACTCACAAGTATGGAAACAAGACAAGTGACCGGGACTTCGATTCCATTGTCCCAGCTTTTTGTAGAAAACGAATCGTTGGAACATGCGTTTGTACAAATGTAAATAGGATTTAAGGAAAATGTGGAGAACACCCGTGAATGTTATGATAGCAGTTTTACAACATGCAAAAACGATTTTCTAATACTTCATGAACGTTTTTAGAGCGCAATAGAAACTACTTTGAATGAAAATTGATCTAATTTTTGAGGAAAATCATAAAGAAAAAATATAACGACATTGATAATAAAGCATTCTAAAGAATGTTTTCAAGAAGAGAACAATAAAAAAACTAGTAAAATAGGAGCTGGATTTTGATAAACTGCCCATAAAACGTATGAAAATGTGCAAGAGCATTTTTACCTTGCAATTTTTCGTTCCTGCTTATTTTCTATTGTTATAACTAGCTTCATCTTACGAAGGCAGATTAGCCTACAGCCTAATGCAGATGATTCGTAACAAAGTGCGTCTTATTACGATGTAATAAAAGTCAAATAACTCGCCTCAATGAGATAAAACAACTTATACCATACCATGGTCCTATCAAGAGTGTCTTAATAATTAATGTTAATGTCATAGATACTGATATATAGTCCTTGTTGACAGAATTTCGAGGCCAGCTTTCGCGTTAGCTTCTGAGAAATAATTTCAGTCTGCGCTTGCATCTAAATGTCACGTGCAAAAGAATGCTATCGGAATCCTAGAGCCAACACTACACAAATTGAAAACAAACTTTATCTAGCCTACGCAAAGTTGTTTTTTGAGTTAAAGTTTAGGATCAAGGACACATACCATAGACTGTCTATGGTAGACACAACATCTGTTTGACAAAATATGGGCAAGCAGTGAATGGTCCTTCTCTAACAGAGAGGAGGTTATACCCCAGCAGTGGGAGATTCTGGTATAGGATTGCGTGCCTGTGTGTGTGTCTGTGCGTGTCTTCGGTTAACGGTCATCGGTCATCGATTAATGATCTTTTGGGATGTGGCTTGACGCTTGTACACGGGCTTATTGTTGGCTGCATTGTGGCTGAGACTTGACCATGATGTGGTCGGTCACATAGTCCTTAGGGTAGATTTTGACGGTCTAATGTAGTGAATGTGAAACACGTAAGAATAAACTATTTATCATCATCATCGACCTTTTATCGTCCCACTGCTGGGCACAAGTCTCCTCTCATACAGAGAAGGCTTGAGCGAAATCACCACGCTTGCTCAATGCGGGTGGGCGATTTCAGACTTAAAGTCCACGTTTCCTCAAGATGTTTTATTTCAACTTTTAATCAGTCATTGGTGTCAAAGATATACTCAGAAAGTACATATAACTTAGGAAAGTTACAGTGATTCTTGCCTGACCTGGAATCAAACCTGCACACTCATACTTGAGCGGATGATGTTTTAACCACTAGGCCACCAGTCCACCATGACTTAATAAACTATTCAGTTTCATACCAATAAGCGCTCAACCAAGTGTTTTGGTTGCGTTGTGGGTCTGGAACGTGTACCCGGGCCCTTATACGAGCAAAAACCAAATAAATACCTGGAATAACACTGGAATGAAATTTTCGCAATGCTACCTTATCGGGTAACACTGAAACAACAAACTGTGAGTACCAATGAGACCGATATTGTGTTGCCGTTAAATTGAATTAAGTATATTTTTTATTGAAGCTTACCATTTTAAGTGAACGAACCTTAAACAACGACGATATAATAACTTAACTACTCAGCAAAATGAGCTGAGCAGTTAAAATAGTGTTTCGTTAATGGGCAAAGAATTTATACACAATTATTGTTTTTTTTATACACAATTATATACAATATAATATAATACGGAGGGCTTATTAGTCGATCCGCACAAACTTACCCGCCGTTATCGCCCGCTTTGCTTTGTTGTGAATGTTATGCGAAGAAGTTAAGAACAAAGTACACGATCTTATCAATTCTGTGTGTTAGTGTCATATTTTAAGTAATTTATTGCATGAAATTCATAATATACCACATCGTACTAGTAGCCTATAGCAAAAAAAAAAAAAAATCACTATATATTAAAAAAAAAGTCCTCAGCCGTAACTTTATGTCTGTCTGTTCCCGATCTCGAAAACTAATGCGCCGACAACTTCGCCTAATATCTACAAAAAAGTGCAGGATAACATATGTCTTTACTAATATACACTATGAAAACTTTTTACATTTTAAAAGTTGATAGAAATGCCGTACAAAATCAGCCAATGTTATCCTTTCCAATGATATCACGTTTGTATTATAGTTCTTATTGATATAAATCAATCTATAATTACCATAATATTTAATTAGAATTTTATTTTTTAGTGTTACCACCCGCGGGGCAAATTCAATTTTCACTAAAAAAAATTATACCAGCAAGAAGCTCGCCGAGTCTTCTAGTATGCTTCATAAAAGCGAATCGCCCATTACGGGCGAATCGACTATTTAACCGTTCTGAGAAATGTATGACTGTTTAAAATACAATTAATAAGGAATTACGATTGGCACTGTTTTTTATCGATAAGCGACGGCTATTTGTCGGAAATTTGTTTATGACCATGTCTTGTAGGCTACCGACACTGCCGCCATGTTTTTTAGCGATTAAAGTGTGTAAATATTTAAATACACGTGAGTAAGCACCAGGAACTTGTAATTGAAAGCCCGATGTTTAATTAAAAGTCAACTGGAAGGTGATCATTCAGAAGATACTGCTCGGCTCGACGTTTACCATTATGAAAGAAATATAAATAAGTTTTATTTTTGTAACTCAAAATACATATATTCGAACAGTTCAATTAAATAACAGTAGGTATACTTCCATTTGTTTAATTTAAGAAAACAGAATACATACATACATTATTAATTAGCCTATAGTTCCCATAGTACTTTTAATTGTTTGTTGCATCGGGTGACGTCTTTACGTCGGCGCGGCGGCGGCGGCGGCTGTCGCTGAAAACCAGCGCTGGGCTCTGTTTTTGCATAGAGTCGCAGCAGCATAAGGCTGAGCGAGAGCCGTTTTGGGTGGATGTGACGCATGTTTCCCTCAACTATTTCTTATTTTTTTTTTTTATGTTTTTGTAAACTCTTGCGTCAGGTTTACTGCAAATAAACGTTTTTTTTTAATTTCTTTTTCTTTCTTTCCACAGGCCTCCTCTCGGTGAGAGGGAGAAGAAAACAGAATGGGTTTACATAAACATAAGACCATAAATGCTTTTATCTTTAAGCAAAGTTTATACATCAACCTACACCCATACACCCTAAAAAGTCTAATCGACTCCTTGTAGGTAGTAGATTTTTGGAACTTAAGAAACTGCCATCAAAAAGATATTTATCTCCTTTTACACTCCAACTAAAAAAAAACAGAACTACTTAATGATTGATTCCGCGTAATAAATGAGTAACAAATAAACACACAAGTTATTGGCGTATCGGGACAATTGGCTTTTATATTTAGTCGCGCGATCGGATCTGCGCGTGCGCACGGTCGCGTGATATGCCAGCCGTGGTGGGGCTGTATCGGTAAGGAGATCTCACACTGATTGTTATTCATCAGACTACCCATTTACTTTAGACTGCTTTTACCTCAGGTATCTTTTATCCGTGGTATAAAATTGAGAGTCTGAGTTCTAGTATTGGAAAACTGTAACAAATTCAAAGGCTATTAGTTAAAGACTATTTATTCTTGGTATAAAAGTGTGGTGGAATTATTCCTTAGTCATCATCATCATCTCAGAGTTAATCCCAGTCGCATCCGAAGCTTTTTTCAACTTTGGGAGTCTGGGGTCCGCTTTACCAGTCTAACTGCTGATTTTGGCTAAACTTCGATATTTTCCGTGAAGTGACTCTCCTTTAGTATGCTAGCTTTTAGTCCAGTCGAATAAGTTCAGTTTAAGTTCTGTGTACATTTTTACTTCTATTTCATTAAGAAAAGAACAGAAGATAAAATATTAATCTTAGTCATGTCAAATTAGTATACCACATAGACGATTTAGACCAGACGAAAACCATGATTACTAAAAATACGTCAACTTATGTCAGATGCGGACTAATTTGAGTTGAGTTTCAGTGTTTTTAATTGTAAATAATTTAGCAATTAATTCATGACGACTTTTTTTTATCGGAGGGTCTATCCAAAAAATGTGCCAGGCGATACTTTTAAGTATTCAATTTTTGATAAAACTTTACAAAGATAAGTAAAAAGAAAAGACAGCTGAACCTGCTGACCCCAATATCTTAGATCTAGGTACTTGTTTTTTTTTTTTATATCGTTGTCCCACACTATAAATTACTCCTGTATCGTAGGGGTGTTCCCTACAGGCATGTAAACTCATATACTTACATAAATAACCAGGCCCGAAACAACTACCTGTATCCTTTGGGCATATACAATATGTAAAGAAAACCCTGTCCGATCCGTGAAGGTATTGTTAGGTAGCGATAACTGATTCTACTAATGCCTACAAAGCCGAGCTAAAGTTTAAAAAAAAAATCCCCCTAAAAAATTTAATATTATATCGCAAAAAGAGGTAACTTAAAACATGTGCAGTATGCCATACAGGCGCGGGCGAAGAGGGGCAGGGCACGCGGCACGCGGCCGCATCGCTATTCGCTCAGAATCATACCGTCAAAAATAATGTTGTCACTTTTTAAAAATTACCAAATTTTGGGGAAGTTGGAATTAATTGGCGGGAAAAAAGGTTATTTCAAAATTCACTAGTATTGTTACTATGATGATTATGTAAAATTTCATATTTTATTTGGTCATGTGTTTACCTAATCTTTATTATCCTTACGGGTCGGACAGGGTTTTCTTAACATATTGTATATATTGGTCCGTGCGGCGATTAGCGATTTTTAACTTGTTGTTATTTTATATATCGCGTTACGCGATAATTGGATGACCCATGAATGGATCTCGCGAAGTGCTTGCAAGCACGCGGTCTTGCGTGATATGCCAGCCGTGCAGTACAATCGGTAGCGCGATCTCGACTCGAATCTTATTGTTTTTAATTAATTATGGAACTGAAAGGTTTCTTGGTTAAGGCATGTAGAACCTTTTTACGTTTTTTTTTTTTGTTCCGGGGTGGGAAATCCTCGATGGATGGCCGCCGCCCTGGGGTGGGCGACGGGGTCTGTCAGACTCCTACTGACTAAAAACCACCCCGGTGTCTCTTCGGTCCTCTCCTAAACTATTCACCAATGTTTCAAGATTCTCAGACCTCTTAAATAAATAATCCGTCTCTTCTCATTTTAAAAATATTCTTTGAATAACAGGGAGGTATGACCGTTCAGGCTTGAATACACAGGTTCAGAACAGACAGGTTTAACCTATTTTATTGGATTACCGAGTGAGCTGTTCTATGTGGGATGATATTGATAAATTGTGTGGGAAGTAAATTATGCGAACCAGATTTCCTGTCAACGAACGACATGAAAGGGGGTTTTAAATCGGTTTGATGTTGTCCTCTGGATAACTGTGTCCTGATTATTATTTGTGGATTCTATCTACATGAAAATAAATTATTATAATATTATATAATGATCCCTTTGCTGGGACACTTTGAGATACTTTAGGACAATTTGAGTGTCTTCAAGGCTAGAGTGAATAGGATCTTAATAAACTAGTGCGCTTTACCATCAACGATTGCGTCACTGTTTACCATCAGGTGGGATTGCGGTCAAGCGCTAGTTTATACTTTATAAAAAAAAACACAGGCCTTATCTCAATGAGAGGGGGAAGTGGACCGTAATCCACTGTCTTTGAAATTTTGGTTCTAGAACATGCCGTTTACTCACGATGCTTACCTTCAACGT
Source organism: Sesamia nonagrioides (assembly GCA_017933935.1). Classification (NCBI taxonomy): domain Eukaryota; kingdom Metazoa; phylum Arthropoda; class Insecta; order Lepidoptera; family Noctuidae; genus Sesamia; species Sesamia nonagrioides. The sequence continues at coordinate 42,449 of JADWQK010000492.1, read as the reverse complement.
TTTGAGAGCAATTGTTATGAAATAATTTACAAAAAGTGAAGTGCCTGCTTGGGTTCGGACTCACGACCTGCAAGTCGTAGGGAAGTTGCGGCCATTACCACTACTGCATAGCTGCAGCTAATGGCTTTATATCTCCATTATTCCGAAATTAAAGTCAATGTTTTCTTCGTAAATGAATTATGATAACTGTCACACTGAGCTGTAAGCAACAGCAAAAACGCTCAATCGATTAAAGGCACGCAAAAATTAAAAAAAAAAAAACCTTAAACAGCTGAAAGTGCGAGAACTGCCATACCACGCCACCTCGCTAATTGCCACAACAATGTAACTTGTTTCCTCGCACAATATAAATCATTAAGCAAGTTTTCGACAATTTCCCTTAATTGGTCTCGTTTCCCAATCGGTCGATACTCGATAGCGATCTCGATATGTGTGGCCAGCCCTCAACGAATCAACGGGGTGATCACAGCGACACTGACTACAACACGAGAAGTAATTAGCAAGAATAAGACCACACACCGCCAGCCATTAAGTCAAAAAGCCAATCTGAGGCGCCTGTTCAACTTTCATCTTCGTATCGAAGTCTGGGTCGTATGAATCACGAATTTGCGATCGATTCAGTCTTGTTCACACGCCGAGACTGGATCGATACCGAGATTTAGCGATACGTTCCACGTAAAGATGTATTTACATGCGCTGGTAAACACGGTTTTTTCCGAAGAAAAAATATACTGACACGCGATGTCGTGTGCGTGAACAATGCAAATCAACGTGGTCTAGTACGTGTCAGATACACGTGTTAAGTTACAAAATTGTTTAAATGCGTACATAATGATTTTAATGTTTTAGAACAAAATATTGGTATAGTAACATTAGTAACGTTTAAGAACATGCACATTTCAAGTGGCATTGGTGAAATAACTTTTGCTAGTTGATGCGATAGGTTTTGAAGACAGAAAAGGTAAACAACTGCCAGTAACTGGTTTGTGGATCATCATCATCATCCCAGCGTTAATCCCAGTCGCATGCGAAGCTTTTTCAGCTTTGGAGTCTGGGGTCCGCTTTACCATTCTAACTGCTGATTTTGGCTAAACTTCGATATTTTCCGTGAAGCGACTGCTGTCTGACCTCCACAACCCGAAGGCGATATCGAAGCATTGCAGTTAGGCCAATTGTTGGACTTTTGAGGGCTTCAAAAACCCTTAGCGACCACCAATAGATATCCGTATGGCTACTGGGACCAACGGCTTAACGTGATTTCCGAGGCACGACCAGACTAGTGCAACAGCTACGCCACGGTAGCTGTCGATGCAGTTGGATGCAGTTACTAAATGGAAATACTGGTAATCAGCTGCACCCGGTTAGGCTGGAAGCCGATTCGAACTTAGATGGGGAAAAGGCTACGCAGTCGAGAAGCACGTCAGAGGACAGCTCAGATAAGTTTCGTATAAACCCTTCGTAAATTAAGATTGAAGTTGACATCGATATAAAATAGCTGTTCAAATAGTAACTAAGACGGGAACACGACAGGAACTGTGCTGCCAAGGAATTTTACTCCGTTACCTTGCATGTAATGCCTCTAACTGTGGGGGCCGTTATCAATATAATAAATAATATCAAATCGACTATGTACGAATAACTCAAGCCTTAGCTTATAAGGACAAAGTAAAATACGGAGTGTGAATTATTAAGACACGAAATTGGTGCAGACAATACAATGTTTCCAAACGCTAAAGGTGGAAACATAACTTACGACAAAGAAAATACAGGCAGCACTGAATATGATAATGAGAACAAAAAATGTATTGTCATAAATCATAATGCAAAACAAAACGAGGCTGTAACTCATTCACATGCATAAAATTAAACATTCACTTATTGATCGAAAAAACGCAACATGAACACAACTTTAAAGGAAGAATTTAATGCAACATCGCCTACCTACTAAAAAAAACTGGTCTAAAAATAAAAACTTGCATAACCATGACCATAAACAAGTGTTGTGACAAAAGCGAAACATTTTTGAGCGCGAAAAGTTTTACAAAGCAAGACAGCTGACAGTCGATAAATTAGACATTTTACAAGATATATAGTTAGATGACTGCAAAATATGGGATGGAGATAGGAATTTTTTAACACCCTTGCTCGTAAAGCTGATGTAATCCCACCGGTTTTAAATATGTAAAGCGGGCCATAACAAACGCGTGTGTTATCAAAGCAAATAGTTAAGTTATAGTCCATACAAATTCCATAACAGCATTATTTGTCATTTCAAATATTTATGGAACTGATCGCCGCCGCGTGGCCCTAGCCAGTGAGCAGCGCGCTGTTCCATATTTGAAATGGCAAATAATAATACTAATGGCGGGAAAGCAACAGTGTGCATTCACAGATAGAGTTTATTTAAAATAACTGATGTCCTATTTGAAATAAACAAATTTGTATTTGTTTGTGTTTAAATGAGTATTTGTAAAAAAAAAAACAGTTTATTCGGTAATTTAAAAACTTGACTGCATGCTCTAGCATCTTTGCCAACATTTTCACGCAGCTACGGCAGAAAATAAACCTCGCGCCATTTTTCTCAAATTTTCTTTTCTTTGTACTTGTATTCTGAATATCTTTTTTTCTGTTTCCTCGCAAGTGTGTTAAAAAATGTCGTACGATATACGTGCGTATTGGTTATAACATGCTCGGCTCAATTACACCCTCGCCTTCGGCTCGGGCTGAAATTCCGCCTCTCATGTTATAACCATCATTACGCACTAATATCGTAATGTACTATTACTGTATACTTACATAACTACACTTTTTACCACACAAATAAGCGAATTTATTTATTTATCTCGTCTATGCAACGTCCGTATGTCATTGCAAGGATGCAGCAGAATTTATTTCAGAGATAAGTAACACTATCGCCTAACACTTTGTTAGCTGGACTCACATTTGGTTCAACCTATGGACGCACACCGCACTTTGTATGTGGTTTACTTTATATACCTATAGTTAGTCATTAGCCCGTATTGTCTTCAGTATATGCCTTTTTTGTATAGACACCATTGGGGACAATGTTCGCCTTCAGGCACCCACTATGTGACAAGTTTAGCCCATTTGTCTGGACTCATCTTCCAAATGTGACGTGCTCAGTCTTACTTTACCCTCACAAACTTAGCGCCAATGTTGGCGATACAGGTTTTGGAGCGCCCTAAGAAACGTTGGCGTGATGATTTGGACTAGTTCATGATGGACAGATAAAGCATAGCACAAAGATGGGTGGAAGACTATGAAGAAGACCTTTGCCCAACAGTGTGACAATATATGCTAACGGATTTTGTAGATATAGTTTCTTAAATATATTAACTTAACAGTGAGCTGAGATGGCGCAGCTGAAATATTCGTGTAATTTGGTTCGTAAATCGTGCTTTCGTTTGTTATGTTATGTCTTTGCAACGAATAAACGATTTGCGATTATAGCTGTCATAGGCGATCCTGTTTCAATGCGTCAGTCTATCCCCAAATTGCATAATTGGCACCAAATTATCAGTGAAAGTGAAGAATCGTCTCACGAATGCTAATGCACGGCTTAATGATAGATGGCAGCGCGCCGTAGAAAGCTCAGCGATTATTATTTATTATTTATGATCAGCCGAATCTATTGTTGGTTGGGTTGAGTGATTTACAATGGCCGCTGTACGCCCGATTTGACGACTTTAAAATGTCCCCCGTCTAATGTGAGCTTTATGATATTACAAATTACATTTTTTTTGTTCACTATTTGTGGTGGTCTGCTCATAAGAAATCAAAAGTATATTAGAAAAATAATTAATTTCACGAGTAACTAAAGTTCAATGGGAGCATTATCAAAAGAAATAAGAGAGGCTAGGTATGTTAAATTTAGAACAGTCGCTTCTAATTTCAGCCATAATCTGTCAAGAATACATCTAGTTAAATAGAAACAAACGTAGGCAACATTTGTTTCAAGTTTTTGACATTTACTGGCGCTAAGATAAGATTACAACCAGAGTTTAAAATTTTTGAAATACGAGTATTAGCCTTCTGATCTCAATATTTAAAACCATTCTTTAAAAGGTGACATACCACGTTGTAAGATTTGTCAGCGGTTACCTCCTCTGGGGGTATACGATCTTCCAAGCATCGCAATGAGTTGAGTCCTCCGTAGGTGAGGATAACTCACTCATCTGATCGCATTGGACTTTACAAAGATACCACAGGTCGCTGTGTCTAGTCCTGAAATGACATGGCCATGACGCGCCCCAGATAACTACTTAAAGGAGGAGCGATTAAGAAACGGTGTTACACCTCTGGCACCCCCACGATGGGTAAACTCCATGAGAATTTCCACCGCGAAACAGAAAAAAAAAACAATGTAATAATGGCAATTAATATCGCAAACTGATAACTGCCAATTTGCTATTTTGATTGCCATTTTTTTCAATAAACTTTTTTTTTTTTAAATACCACTGACAATTACAATGATCCCAAAACTGGACAAGGTACGCTTTTCACGGCCTTTCTCTGTTGTCGATTAGCAATTCTTTTATACAGAAAATTATTGAATTATTTCTTTGAAAAACCTGCAGAATTTCGAAGAAACTGAGGGTAGCACGAAATGTAATGCTGATGACTGAATTTACTGTGTTTACTTGGCTAATGGAATGTACTAGAAAGCTCAGCAAAAAAAGTCATCCCTAAGCCTGCTTACAAATGAGGTGACTACAAAGTACCCTGAATAAAACAGCGAATACATTTCAAATTTAAACAACGAGAACTCGTTTTTCAAACGTCATATTGTGTTGCAATTCAAAACAGCACTTGATTGTACATTCAGCTTTAAAGATCACATCTCAGGGATTGCATAACAATGACTACTGTGCTAATATCAAAATTAAGACATCGTGCTACACAAACAAGAAATAATAAATGCAGTTTCAAAACTTAATTCACATAATTAAGCTATTTAATTTCCACGAAAAGCAATTTTGTTTTGTAAGTCATTAGAAGGGTTTCTTTCCAATAAGATAATTACTGACTGGCTACATTTTGAAATGCTTCTAATCATTTAATTGCTGTAATGGCCATTGCGTGACTAAAGGGCGATTTTGCAAAAACGTCCAGCGCTTATTGAGCTCCTTACCTTAACAATATGAACATAACTATGGATCCTTCTAAATTGGTTAGCAAAAGTAACTATGGGTTTTAAAAGAGTTCGTGTCAAACAAGAAAGATTATAGAGTATCGTTATAACATTTCGAACACTGACCTCGATAATAAACGTGTTAATTAGTAGTTACAGGAACAACAAGTTTGAAGTTGAAGCAATGAAAGTTTTGGAGATGGTAATAACAGTCGTCAAGTCGAAATAAGACAAATGTGTTAGGACAAGCGACAATTTGTGGCTGTTATGAGATTGACGATGATTGCGGTAGACTGCCTAGAAAATGATTTTGCGGTCATCATATTATGTGTAAAACGAAATTGAAAGTTAAAATTTTGTTTACAATTCATATTCTAGAACGGTACGTCGGACATGCTGCGGTAGATGTGTGGAAGTACGCGGAAAGACCGCATCAGGAAATCCTGCATCCGTGACAGTCTCCATGTCCGTGACATAGCAGACAAACTGCAGAAGGGTCACCTACCCACGTTACGAAGGTAACAAATGTCTTGCCGATCGAGATCGATCAAAGAAGTGCTTGACGTTGTAAGAGATGGCATGCATGCCAACAATCTCACTCCACAGAATGCTAAAGATTGCGCGAAATGGAGGTGATTGAGCAAAAAAGCGGACCCCGGGCTCCAACGCAAAAGCCATGGATGCAACCGAGACTAAACACTGAGATGATGATGATTCTAGAACAGTACCACAAGTCGTTGGGCCCGGCTGACATGCTTTACGTCATATTTGACAGTCACTACGGGCAATCAGAAGCCCGATAGTCTATCAACCCGTCTTGTTACGGAGGATTACCCAGTATCTGGGTTGTAGACGCCAGATAAGTAGTCGCTCCATGTAATGTATTGGTATTTAGCTGCATCCTGTTAAACTTTAAACGAGTCTGTTTAAAGTTGGGATCATAGTTGGGAAAAATCTAAATGATGATCATAGTACGGTCCCTTAGTATAAATATCAATCCAAAACTGGATTAGAATAGCGATTACAGGTATTAATTTTCAAGATTTTTACCTGAACATTGTGGTTCCGTATAATGTCATCTATATAAAAGCCAAATTGGATAAAGAATAGAGGTAAACAAACCGTTGCTAGATAACGAGTTGTTTACGCCTATAAGACTGATGTTAACAACCTTTTCTAGATAGATGATTTTCATAAAAGTAATAATCCTACTTCCTACTAACGTAAAAACTGTTTATTTATGTTTAGATATTTACGATTTGCATAGAACGCTTAACCGATTTGAATGAAATATGACACACATGTAAGCTAATTCCCTAATAGGTTAGATTTTTGATACATACATATACTATATTACACTTAGTCCAGATTTGAAAGTATTACAATGCATGTGTTATGTAGTTGATTTGAAAGTAATTAAAATACGCAAAATTGTATTGACAAATGCACCAACTTAATTCATTGGCTGAATTCCACAAAATGTGTTTAATAACTGGATTTCATCCATGTTTCTTTTTTGTAGGGCTATCACGTAAAATTAATGTCGACTTTTTACTGGTTTTTCGAAATACCAAGTTAATATGCATGTTGTATTAGTGATTCTATTGAAATATGCTGCAATAGGAATTTTTAATAAATAGTTAGCATGTAAAAGGCAATAATCATGTAAATAATAGGAGATTTGTAAAACGTGAGTTGTGATAACCCTTAACTGGTTTGTTTACCTCTATTCTTTGTCGAGCTTGGTGTTGGTATAGATTAGGTAGAGATCTTAGCAAACATTACAAGACTCTGCAAGCCGAACTAAGCCAATTGGATTAGTAAGTATTAACGTGTTTAAAAACAACATCGGTTTTATTACCGCTGCTATAAATTCGGTGCTATTTTAAATCGCTTAATGTTTGGCCATACATGATTATAAATCATTAATCAAGCCAATGACATTTCATTACTTAAAATTGCCTGGTGACAAAAAAACCTGTCACTGTCTTTAATTCGCACACAATATTAACCGCAAACGAATCAAACATCGAGTTAAAAACAAAACTTTCTACACGTCAGTAACTATAAATCGTGTTGCCTCATATTTTGTTATTAATGTTATCACAGTAATGGCAATTAAAATCTTTGAGCCGCAAACAATATTAATGTTGACTTTCGTTGAACGTTTTCCAACAAGCGAACTCAGAAATCCAAGCCATATATTGAAGCTTAGTGACACTGTGTAAGTTTCATTGTGTTTATTGTGTGTGGTTAGCAGTAGGAATTTTGCAGTAAATCATAAGATTTGAAAGGTGATAGCGTCGCACCAGTTTTTGTCGGTTTTATAGGTTCCATTATAGATTTTAATTAAAATTTAATTAGCTGCCTTGTTCTAATGGTGTTTCAGAGAAAAACCTGAGTTACAAGCTTCGGAATAAGGGTGTTACATATTGTGCAACTCTTGCACAACTTCGTTTTAATTTCTGGTACAATGTAAATATGGAACAATGAGAGAGTTTGTAGAAACAAATTCTGTGCTAAAAGTGTGCTAAAAGCGACTTCCTTATAATAAGGAAGTCGCTATAAGTGACACTTTTAGCACAGAATTTCAGGAACTCCTTTGTGTGTTTGTCTAAAGAATATCAGTATTTTATGGCGACTTTAGCCGAATTTGTATTTCTATTTTGGCAATTTTTTGATAAAACAGGATCACACAAGATCCTCTTGTAATCATCTACCTAAGCCTGGTGCACTATAAGACTATAGCAAACCTATCTATCCATACTAATATGAGAAATACTAAAATAACTTTGTCTGTTTCGCTTTCTCGCGACGCTAAAACAGTTTCACGGATTTGGATGAAATTTGGCTCGGGTAAGGACTTAGGTTACTTTTCATCATTGATCGCTTGAAGTCGTAGGCAACAGCTCCTGAACTCCTGTCCTTCAGACTGTTTTTTAGCCTTGCGGCTGATCTCAACGGCGACAACCTTTAGACCACATTCGACTTGACTGCGCGGGAGATCTTACATGGCACAAGTGCGTGCGCAGACATCTGTAGGTAATCTCCCTTCCTTCGCTCCCATAGTCCAATACAACCACAAGAGTTTAGGCGCAGGACCAACAGCTTAACATGCTTTCCGACACTCCAGATAATTACTAAAAAAATCCTAATAACACCTATCAATCACGGAATTGAATCCAGGAACCAGCGCTCAGGAGTCGTCCTTGCGATCACGAGATCAATGGAGCTGTTCAAATGCAAATCTAGTAACCGCTGCATAAGCCACTCTCGTAGATAATGACACCCACTTCAATAGAGGGCGTGTCTTGCTTACCGGAATAGCAACCCAATTGTCAAAAGCCGAACTATTACAACCGGCACAATTTACTAAAGATTAAATTACTGAAACTTTTCGCTGTGTTCAAGCTTTAGCAATTTGTATCGAAATTAAGCATGACACGGCCCACACACCCCGGCTGCGCTTGCGCCACAATTCGTGGTCTAGGCTGCCGCTACCGGGTTCCGTGCTTAGACAAAGCCTCCATTTTGTCATTGTTCCTTTTAATTGTTCTGAATTGCTTGACATCCTTCGTCTTTCACTGGTTGGCCAATTACTGTGATATAATGATAACGGTGCTTGTTGTTTGTTGTTAGAAGGTAGGAAAGTTCTGACTACGAAGGAGGTAAGTTAAAGTAAGCTGTATGGTTTGGGTAGCCAAATTCTACCCTATTATGTCATCAGGTACTATCTTAGTACGTCCATTATGTAGGAATATAACCCTGAAAGTTTAGGTAAAGTGACCACCTGATTGTGTCATGCTACAAATTATAACGTTGGTTAATTCAAGAGTACAACTACAACCACAGGCTGCAACGGAGCATGTCAACTGAAAAGAACAGAATTCCAAATCCCGTAATGTAAAACGTTCAAAAGCTAGCCCCAGTCTCATTTCAGCGACACAAAAATGTCAAAAACTTGTCAAACTGTAAGGAAATTCGAGTACTGTGAACGGTTTTAAAATAACGAGGATTACCCCTCCGATATTACGTTTACCATTCTTTAGTTTATTACCTAAACAATTGGAATATAGAGATTAGGACGTCACTTAAAACTGACCTAAGTTTTTACATAACAGGACCTCTGAACTAGATATGAAAAAGAACATATATGTACGTTATGAAAAATCACGTTAGTTACAAAGATTTTAGTTTTTTTTCTGTTTCGTTATATTTAACTAGCTTTCCGCCCGCGGCTTCGCCCGCGTGGAATTCGGTTATATCGCGCTTTTTAGATTTCCCTCGGTAACATCAATTTTTTTTTAAATGAAAGGTAGCCTATGTCCTTTCTCAGGGTCTAAAGGTTGTCTGTGCCAAATTTCATCAAAATCGGTTGAGAGTTTTAAGCGGGAAAGCGTAACAGACAGACAGACAGACAGTTACTTTCGTACTTATAATATTAGTATGGATGGGACAAACGAATGCTAATCATTGCACTTCTTTTGTCAAACTCAGCTCATCTTTTACTAAGGACCAACAAGCCAGCACTTGGGTCATGAAGTGTCAATCAGGTCTTTTTGCATAGCTGTTGAGAACAATATTATATGCACAGCTAATACTTATAGCCAGCATAAACACGACAAAGGGACATTACCTAAGTTCCTATACAAAACACGAAAAAATCACACATTGCCTACTTACTAATATGGGACACCTGCAAGGAAATTCAGTAAATATTGTGACATAAATAAAAGTTTTTTAAAAGAGCTATGTGTCTTTTATTACTGTCTACTGACTACAATTTAAGTGTCCTCAAGGCTAGAGTGATTAGGCTGTTAATAAACTAGCGCGCTTTACCATCAACGACTGCATCACTGCTTACCATCAGGCGGGATTGCGATCAAACACTAGTTTTTTTTAATATGTTACTAGATACGGTCCGCATTTATTTAGATACAGTGAGAACATTGTAATAAAAGTATTCTATGGATTAATCCTGGTTTTAAACTAAGAAACTCAAAAATCAAAAGTAGATAATTATATTCAAACTAGCTTTTGCGCCCGCGGCTTAGCCCACGTGGAATTCGGTTACATCGCGCTTTTTAGATTTCACTCTGGAATATATTTTTTTTTGTCAATAAAATAGCCTACGTCCTTTCTCAGGGTCTAAAGATTTTCTGTGCCAAATTTCATCAAAATCGGTTAAGAGGTTTAAGAGTGAAAGCGTAACAGACAGACAGAGTTAGTTTCGCATTTATAATATTAGTATGGATTTAGTAAAGTTTTATGATCTTCCTGTAGCAATCATAAACACGTTTCCTTCTTTCTTTTTTTAATGTTAAAACAAAGAATTTGTTTTAATTTGACATTATACAAGTTTGAACGCCAGGGAAGAACTGATCTTAAATGTGCTAAACGGGCGTGTTTGGCACAGTCATGCAATTTGCAGACGCACCTATTTTGCTTACTTCGCACACCAATGATCTGTATCACTATTTTCGAATTATTCTGACCTTTTCTTCAAGTCTCGATATTATTGCTTATAATATCTAATTCCAAGCTAAACTTTAAAATGATATAACCTAGTCACCTTAATCCTTCATACATTTACTTTCTTATTTGTTATAACAAGTGCAAAAGATTTGAATTCGCTTGCTCATGGACTGTTTACACATAATATCACTACAATAGTGCTGTGATGCAAGTATCCAAAATGACTCAACTAGAAGGTGTTAATATAACATTTGTAAACCTAATGTGATTATCTAATATCGATTACCGACCTCCCACGCGGCCTGTCACACATCAAACTCGATTCTCGAATCAAGCTGGATCGAGTTGCTCACATTAACACAGGTCGGCGAAACAAGCCCAGTGCAAGTGATGTAGGTGTCCATATCGATAATATCATCAACGGTTAAGAAATACATGCCGTTCACTTGCCAACCTGCATTGTTTGCTAAACAATTGGGAAATCATTTCTTGTTATTGTCAATTATATATGTTGAGGTATTATTTATATGGACATTACAGAAGAGACAAAAGAAAGAAACCACATTTACAACGTAATTTTTTGTTTATGAGACCTGAATATAGTTTGTTCAGAGTAAGCAACTGAATCGATTCCAATCATTTTTACACCATGTTATATTTTTTCCCAAATACGTTTAGAAATTATTGGTGTGGTTACCGAGCGCGCATGGTAGATCATAGTACTCCGTGCTCGCGCAACAGCTGACGCCAGAGGTCAACGCACCGTTCGCCCACCCGAGCGGAGCGTGGACCATATTTTTGTTGGTGGAGTACATACATATCAAGGCGAGAAGGACTTTGAGGGTTGCGAGGTTTTAGTCTCGTCACACCGTGAATTTTAATTCCTTTGTAGTGGGAGTGCCAACTGAGGATCTCGAGAAATTCTTGTCTCCAGAATTTTGGCTGAAAGGCGTTATTTTCCTTTGTTGCCTGAGCCTAATAAATAAATAAATAATTTTGTGGTTTTTCATGATATCTTTTTGAAATTTTGTAATAGATTCTTTACTTAAAAATACTGGGCACGAGTTTCGGGTTTCGCATAAACAAAAAATAATGTTCAAACAGTTTTTTTTTTTTTTATTTTGTAAATTATGCGTCATATTCGGACAAAACGGTCAACGCTCAGCATTATGCTACATACAATCTTATGCGAAAGAAAGAAAATTGGTGTTATCTATAGGTACTTATATTACTAATATACAATATGTAAAGAAAACCCTGTCCGACCCAAAAGGATAATAAAGGTTAGGTAAACACTTGACCAAATATAATATGAAATTTTACATAATCATCATAGTAACAATACTAATGAATTTTGAAATAATCCTTTTATCCCGGGAATTAATTCCAATTTCCCCGAAATTTGGTAATTTTTAAAAAAGTGACAACACCGGTATTATTATAAGCGAATAGCGACACGACCACGTCACAGGTGCCGCGCGCCCTGCCCCCCGCCGCCCGCGGAAGGGGTTGCTTATCGCACATGTATTAAGTTGCCTTTTTTTGCGAAATAATATTTATTTTTTTAAGGGGATTTTTTTTTAAGTTTAGCCTGTCTTCGTGGGCATTAGTAGAATCAGTTATCGATAATTCGATACCTAACAATACCTTCACGGATCGGACAGGGTTTTCTTTACATATTGTATAAAGCTGAAGAGTTTGTTTGTTTGTTTGTTTCAGGAATCTCAGGAACTACTAGTCCGATTTGAAAAATTCTTTTTGCGTTGGATAGCCTATTAATCGAGGAAGGCTTTAGGCTATATAACATCCCGCTATGACCAATAGGAGCAGAGCAGTGACAAAAACTGTTGCGCAAAACGGGAGCTAACGCAGCCGTACATATTGCCAATAGGAGCTGCGCATGACTAATTCTACGCGAACGAAGTCGCTGGCGGCCGCTAGTTTAATATATTTTTCTATTTATATATTTTTCTCGGTGGTAGGCCATGACATCGGCTGCCGGCAGAAGTTACCACCCACCAGACAAAGTTTTGCCGCCAAGCGATTCGTCGTGTTCCGGCATGATGTCTGGTGAAACCGTACGGAGGACGGGTCTGAGCTGTTGAGCTGAGTGTTGCGATGTGTGGCGGGTACGATGCACCAAATGTTGTTGTGTCGGGAGTTTGGTCGTGGAGAGTCTCCAGATCAATCTCCCTCTCGTTTGGTCGTGTTGGTCTTGGGTTTAACATTACATCACCTCGCTCAACTGCCGTCATCCTTCCTATTCCTAAGTTTTTTAAGTGAATAGGCTTAATAAACTAGTGCGCTTTACCATCAACGATTGCATCACTGCTTACCATCAGGCGGGATTGCAGTCAAGCACTAGTTTATAATTATTACAAAAAAAAATATATAAGACCTGCAAGAGTAGAGTTTTTACTGCTTAATCCCGATCATTATTGTACCACATAGTAGGTTATAAAGTTTTATTAAACCGAAGGAAATAATAAAAATGCGTTATGATTACATCCGGCGACAGATGTCTATCTTAAAGCTTTTACTTCCACTAATAAACGCTTATCTAGGTTTGTTTATGCTCACTTATTCACATAAAAATAAACACACTCCAAAGGCGATACATAAACAATGTAATTATCTTTATGTACAACAATGATATTTACAACCATCACCTTTGTAGTACGGTCAGTACCTAATAACATTCGCTTTTTCTTTAAATTATTCGATAATAAATTTTAGGCATTTAATAATAGAAGCTAACAGTCAAAGAAGGGGAGTGAGAGGGAGAGAAAAGGGCAGAGAGAGAGGGAGAGAGAAGGAAAGAGGGAGAGAGAGGGTCACTTCGATTCGATTTGCATAAAATATTTCGCTCAATAATTAAGATTTCTAAAACCAAAGTGATCGACTTTTGTTGCAGACTGTACCTTTGTTTGGTTGTTTTTTTCTGGTTTAATTATAATATGGGTGTACACTGTACATAAATAAATAACAATAATATTTTATTAAAAATCCAATTCTATCGATACATATACCTTAACATTGACCACTATACCGAGCGCCCTTCCGGCGGAAACGCATCGCGGACCGGTCGAAGGCGTGAGAGTGAAAGCATACGCGCCTGCGCATACTACATACTTAGTATGTACCGAATTTGTTACCACATCAGCATAACATTATGTTTAGTGCTCTTGAGCATTGAAAGTGCGATTTCGCACGAAGGTGTGAATAATGGGCTTGACGTTTTGATGCCTATGATGGCCTGTGAGTGAACTAAAGCCTCGATTACAGAATAAACATATTCTTCTTGTCTAAATGTCGATCCTCAAAGACTCTGGGGTCAGATCAGATGAATGTTGAGACAGTTAGATGATAAAGAAGGCGTGGATGAAATACTTTTGAAATAGAGAATAAGTAGTGTTAATTAACGGAGAGAGAACAAGGAATACCAAATGTGGGGATAACGATCAAAATCTTAATTGTGATAAATATAATATGAAATATTGACATGAAATTGTATATAGACATGGTAGGTAAATAAATAACATTTTATGTTAACTATTCTAGTAATTGTATATTTAATGTAAATGTTTGAATTTAATATGATTTTTTTTTTTTGAGTTGCGATTTGATGTCTAATGTATAAGTGTAAAATTTAAAAGTCGTCAAATCTATTGTAATAATTATGTAATGTACCTAAAATATTTGCACGCCACGAGAAATGGCAGACATGTCGTGAACCTCTATCACTCAAGATCTTACATGCATGGGTTTTTTAATTCTGTATGTTACACATGTTTAGACAAATAAATTTTCTTATTCTTATAAACGAGGAACATCAAATGTGGGGCGAATTTGGAACAAATACAAAAACAAAAATAGTCATTTATTGACATAACTAACAATGATGACGAATATAGGGCTAGAAGGACATAGGCAGGCATACACTGTAAATACTTCCACTTTGATATACCTGCCTGGATCTTGTCTTGAATCCTGTATTTCAGAACCAATCATCATCATCTCAGCGTTAATCCCAGTTGCATCCAAAGCTTTTTTTCAGCTTTGGAGTCTGGGGTCCGACCAGTCTAACTGCTGATTTTGGCTAAGCTTCAATACTTTCCATGAAGCGATTGCCGTCTGAGCTCCACAACCCGAAGGCGATATCGAAGAATTGCAGATGAGATTAGATGATCGTATGCCAACCGGGACCCAACGGCTTGACGTGCTTTCCGAGGCACGATCAGACCAGTGCAAATATTCATATTCATGCATTTAAATATTTGCACTGCGCGGGGTTCGAAACCGCACCTCCATGCGCAATGGCGGCGTTCACTACCGCTACGCCACGGAGGCTGTCAATGTCACTGTATTTTAGAACCAATGTTACTCATAAAGTGAACTATGCTAATGAGATTAAGGAACAACTGCCCGTAGGCACCTTAGTGAGTCACTTACAGCTTGAAGGCGTATTAAAAGGAAGCCGCAAAGCTACACCCTCCACCTATCTATAGGTTTAGGTAACACTCAAATTCAGATACTATACTGTATACGAGTCTAATGTATGCACATTTATTATTGTAGAATGTCTGTAGCAATTATACGTCTAGACTTTTGTTTCATTTGTCTAAGTTTAATTAATAAAATAATATTTATAACAGACTAATTTAAGTCGCGGACGCGGTAAATAAAAATGATATCCTGCTTTCTACAGATTTCTATCAGTGAAATATAAAATATCTTAATTGCATGCTTTAGTCGAAATGAAATAAATAAATCTTACAATTCTTTTGCCAACCGATTATTTACAATGGTACAATGCCGGGACAACCACCCAGTAAGACTGTATAATTACGAGTGACATCTACATACCAAATCACTGTTATCCTTCACTCGCGTCCAGCCGTAGATCACAGATAAAATATGACGCACCCGAAATGGCAGACCGATTAAGACGTCTCGTATCGCGGAACTCGAAAACAATAAGAATCGAGATAAATGTCTCGATTAAAATAATCGAATTGACCTTTGCATCAGCCGATCTGTCATCCCAATATCTCTATATTCATGGCTGTAAAAATGACGTACGTCAAAAACCTTAAAAGGTGCGCAAGCGGCGGGCGCTGACAGAAAAATTGGTAGTGTACAAGCGGCCTATTGTTTGCACAGAAAGAGATGTATCGACGATGGCTTCACTCGATACCGGTGTTGGTAAGTGAACGTCTGCTTGTGATTTATTCCGTGCGTTATAAGAAAATTATTGCTCTGAACACAGCAGAATAAATGGGAGTTTCACTTTATCCTTTGATGGATTTTGGGACCTCTCAATTTGGATAGCCGACCTTACTGATGTGATCAAACTCCTTACAAAAACAACATAATTGAACACAGCATCCGCAAGATTTATATGTGCAAAACAAATCAAGATATGGGAAATGAATGTCCCAATGTTCTGTACTTATTCATTATGATATAGACTTATACCAGTCCTACTTATTTGCACGATCTCAATAAGAGAAAAGTGTAAAAAACACAATTTACGGCAAACAGGGTAAATGTGGCCAGACTCAGCAGCCTAATCCACTAGCCTTTTTACTCGATAATCAACTCGATATTAAAACATAAAACGACTTTCACGAAACGATTAGCAATGAAAACGTTACCGTCGATTAAACCCATTTTGTTCGGTTATTTGTTGTCCTGTTTCATTATCTGTGGCTCTGATGCAAATATGGTGTTCCTTATCGGTCAATAAATTAAGTTGACACTTACACTTTCTATAAAGTTGCGAGGTTGTTGATTTGTTTTATTTTACTTTTACGATACTGTGAAGTGTTTTTTTTTTCTTTTGTTATTTTAGTAGGTAAGTGTCGTTGAACGTCTAAAATATTAATTCTAAACCATATCTATAGATACTATTCTCTATTATTATTTATTAAGCACTAGCTTCGGCTCGCGACTTCGTCTGTGTGAAATTTTGATTCACTCCACCCACCACGTCGCATTGCATCGCATTGCCAACCTTTAAAATAAGAATTACTTATTATCATAAATAAAATACAAGTTGGTAAAATGTACCTACAAAATTGTTTTCTTTTAAATACAAAATTATTTAGTCATTTAAATACTATGAAAATAAAAACCTCATAAACACTAAGTCATTTCACAGCTATCTTACTTCTGACAGCGACCTCATAGCGATGAGAATAAACAACTATTTTGTCCATATGTGAATCTCATAACAATACAAATATCAAAAGTCGTAAGCACCGTCGTAGCTACATACAGAAGCCAGCACATCAAGGTACTACAACTAACTGTCAAACGACTACCTGTCAAATTTCTTTATTATATAGATTTTCAACTTTATCAAAAAATATTAAGGTTCAAGGTTGATTGGTAAACTCAGACAGTCGTCTGTACATAAAAAAAAACCCCAATTCCAAACAATAAATATAACATTACAATTTACATGCCAATCTCTTGTTGATTTAAACAATAAATATAACATTACATGGTCGATTTGCTTTACAAATGACATCATTTACATTTTCCGTGTCTTTTTGGGACAAGTTTAATAGATACGATCCATACAAAGTCTCTATCAAGTGACCAATCATATTAAAATGGATACATAATTATGTATCAAGCGCTGACATTGTACTTATGAATTGATTGATTAAATTTTTTTAATCCAATGCTTGACCGCGATCGATTACCATCAGGCTGATGGTAAACAGTTTCTTGATCAATATCAGTATTATTAAATGTGTTCTCAAAGTTAGATATGACATGAACCCCAATGACGCTTACAGACTGGAACAGAAAATTAGTTTTTTTTTTCATAATTATAAACTAGTCCTTGACTGCAATGCCGCCTGATGATAAGCCGTGCTGCAATCGTTGATGGTAAAGCGCGCAAGTTTATTAAGCCTATTGACTTAAAAATCTTAGTGAGTAGGAAGAAAGACGGCAGTTGAGCGAGGTGATGCAATGTTAAGGGCAACAACACGACTAACGATGCTGCGCCAGAGGGAGATTAGGAGAGAGATTCTGTAGACCCTCCACGATAAAACTCCCGACACAATAACATTTAGCGCATCGTAATATTCATAATCGTACCCGGCACACATCGTAACACAACTGCTCAGACCCGTCCTCCGTATGACTTCACCAGAGAATTGTCAGAAAAGTTGTAATTTATACGTATTGTTACTTATTGGTTTGAGATAGTAAAGAATAGTATCTACACTCATCATAATCAGTACAACATTTAAAAAAAACACATAACCAATTTTGGAACACCTGCATACTGTCCTCGAGAAGAAGTAAGCCACCACGTGGCGGGGCCAGTGCGAATTGATAGATGTTCCATGTCTTCGAATGTCTGGTTCCAGGACATGCAGATTTCCTCATGACATTTTCAAAGTGAGCAGTGGTGGCCTACTGGAATCGGCTGAGACTTACTATTTATAGTAAGGGGGGGGGTATAGGGAGGGGGGGTTCGTAGGTGCGAACCCCATTAGGTACTTTACTTTGTGTAAGTTATTTCATCAGCACTGCTCTCAAAACGGTGAAGGAAAACATCGTGAGGAAACCGGCGTGTCCCAGAGTCAAAACTTCGAAGACATGTGACATCTACCAACCCGCACTGGGCTAGATTGGTAGATTACGGCCCACTCCATCTCACCGAGAGGAAGCCTGTGTCCCAACAGTGGAAACATTTATGGCTGATTATGTTATGTATGTTTCAGAGTAAAGCTACGGTCTGGGTTCAAACGCCGTCGTCAGGGCCATTACTTCAACAGAGCCATCACTGCTCTTTGGTGCACTTCATCATCAGGCTAGCCTTTTCCCAACTATGTGCGAATGCACTAGGAGGTGTAGATAGGTGGGCGTTTTGGACTGTCTTATGTAATATTGACGTTCAAAAAGTGCTGATTATCAGCCTAATTTGAATAAATGACTTTTGATTTTGATTATGTATGTTGATGGCCATTTCCAGTCTAACCGGGCACTGTCTTTGGTGCACATATTAACATCACACTTAAAATCCAATAGCGTCCCTTTATATATCGTCGCTTTTTTAACATTTGCAAAAAAGCAAACTCCGGAACAAGTACTTAATTGGAGCTGGAATCTCCATAATCTCTTGTACTAGTAATAATCCACATCTTCTTCTTTTTCTCAGCCAAAAGTGATCCACTGCTGGACAAAAGCCTCCCCCAAGGGTTTCCTTCCATTGAGGGGCATTGCCATAACCCCCACGCTTGGCAGGCGGATTGGGGATCGAAGTAATTTGTTATTCCACAGGAGAAGCGATGCTGCCCGCTTCACTGGTGAGAGTTCCCTAAGTCGCTTCTTACGACACCCACGTGAGGATATATATGGCTTGGTACTATTCTATGCCCGGTAACACACGGAAGATCCCACATATCATAGCAAAATCAGCCTATGTTCTAACCACTGCTGGGGCATAATGCCGATACCGTGGTAGATTTTTGGCTTCAGGAAAAGTCGGTTTTCTCACGTCGTTTTCTTTCACCATTTTGATTCAGTGACGGGTGAAATTATTAGCATAAGCAAGTAAACTCTCCATTTCTTAGAAATCAGCTTTTCCTGAATCTACTAGCTTAACTGCATAATCATACCATAGACTTTTATAAGCGTTAATGCTATCCGCAATAAGTATAATAACAGTGGTATAAATATAAAATACATTAATTCTACCAGGAATCTTTGTACGATATCTTATTTTCCGGCCGGTTTGACTGATACACGCAATTACTAATGCTAATTCCTTTCATTAATATCGACTGCGGTCATTAAGGAGGACGTCTGTTAATGAGTTTCTATACTTAATGTTTTTAGTATTTTATGGGGAAAATCTTGAAAAATGAGATGTGAAATTAAACGTATATACGCTTGCCAGTGATAATGATGACGTTTTATTGTTTTTCTTTTAATTATTATAATTATCATGTGGTAATTGATCATTTAAACTTAATAGCACTAATTATTTGGAAACTGAGGATTTGATATTAAGACATTCGTCAAATAGGAATTAAGTCTGCTGATGTGTTGTTGATATTAGTCGGGTTTTAATCAGTTTCGATTTTCGACCCTCCCGAATACGAATTATGCTTGTGTGGTAAATAGGTACCTAAACATTATTAAAATCGCAAATTTATAGAATTCATCATACGGGCGTTACGTTCTTAACATTTTCTCTCTATAAAAAGCCTTAAAGGAAAGTTAAATATCTCCAATATTTGCCTCAATGCAGAGAAAACTTGAGGAAAAAGTACGCAATAAAAATATTCATTCATGGCCATTGGACATAGCTCCTCACTTTCCCGGCTTAGAAATGATCACAGCTTCAATGAAACTGCATTTTTAAGTATATTATGTGCATAATGTACCTACATTTTACATTCTTAGGTGTTTACATTCTTGTGTGTAATTGAGGAAATCTTGTTCTTATAAGGATCTTATTCAAGGTGATGTACTTAAAGCTTCTGGAGATAAAGTACAAAGGCATTATATGTATACTCTCATCACCTTTTTTTATAATTACAAACTAGTGCTTGACTGTAATTCTACCTGATGGCAAGCAGCGATGTAATCGTTGATGGCACAGCGCACTAGTTTATTAAGAGTCTATTCACTAAGATAAAAAAGCTGAGTGAACAGAAAGGAAGACGGCAGTTGAGCGAGGTGATGCGTTAAACACAACAACACTATCAACGATGCTGCGCCAGAGGGAGATTGATCTGGAGACCCTCCACGACCAAACTCCCGCCACAACAACATTTGGCGCATCGTACCCGCTACACATCGCAACACAACTGCTCAGACCCGTCCTTCGTACGGCTTCACCAGACATCATGCCGGAACACGACGAATCGCTTGGCGGCAAGACTTTGTCTGGTGGGTGGTAACTTCTGCCGGTGCCGATGTTATGGCCATCGACGATTGCATCACTGCTTATCATCAGGCGGGATTGCAGTCAAGCACTAGTTTATAATTTTTAAAAAGAAAGGTAGACATTACCACGAGATTCATACTATGCGGGTGAAACTGCGAGCTGCGTCTCTTGAAAGGCAGTCATCATCATCATCATTCTCCTACCCTTATCCCAATTTATTTGGGGTCGGCGCAACATGTCTTTTTCTTCCATACATCCCTATCAGAAGCCATCTCGGCAGTCACCCCCTTTTTAGCCATATCATCCTTCACACATTCCATCCATCGTTTCTTTGGTCTTCCCCTACTCTTATAGCCATCAACATTCATAATTAAAACTCTCCTCACGACATTCTCCTCATTTCTCCGTAACACATGCCCGTACCATGACAACCGATATCCACACAACTTTTCAGCTACCGGTGCCACTTTCAGACTTCCTCTTATGTACTCATTTCTTATTCTATCCATTCGTGTAACACCACACATCCCTCTTAGCATTCTCATCTCGGCTGCATGCAATTGCGTTTCATTCATCCCTTTCGTAGCCCAACATTCTGATCCATACAAGACAGCAGGTCGGATCATGGTTTTATATATTTTCCCCTTCAGGTCTCTTGAAAGGCAGTCATTTAAAAAAAATTGCAATTGTCGTTTCAGTTTATGTAAGCAGACCATCTAATATAAACGACGAGTCGACGACTTTTTGTTAATATTTAAAAACTTTGTCCACTTTATGCCTATTACAGATCCGACACGCTGCTTACACCGGATCACCATATAATAGGTAACCATTATTATCATTACGGATTTCGAGTGTTAATGCAAGAACTATATAATTTTAATTAGCTATGGCTAATAAAGTCGTGGTGGCCTAGTGGTTAAAACACCAGCCTCTCAAGTATGAGTATGAGTGTTTGATTCCAGATCAGACAAGTACCAATGTAACTTTTCTAAGTTATATGTACTTTCTAAGTATATCTTGGACAGCAATGACTGATTAAAAGATGACGGAAAATGTCTTGAAGAAACCTGGACTTTAAGTCTAAAATAGCAAACCCGCATTGAGCAAGCGTGGTAATTACGCTCAATCCTTCACTGTATGAGAGAAGACCTGTGCCCAGCAGTGGGATAAGGTTATAGATGATGATGATGATAGCTAAACAGCGCGGTAAATGTGAAACACACGTAATCATCCATACTAATATTATAAATGCGAAAGTAACTCTGTCTGTCTGTCTGTTACGCTTTTCCGCTTAAAACTCTCAACCGATTTTGATGAAATTTGGCACAGACAATCTTTAGATCCTGAGAAAGAACATAGGCTACCTTTTATCCCGGAAAAATTTTATGTTCCCGAGGGAAATCTAAAAAGCGCGATATAACCGAACTCCACGCGGGCGAAGCCGCGGGCGGAAAGCTAGTTGTTCATAATTATACGTCTATCGTCCACCAACATTGTTTCCCATCAGGCGATAAAATGAGGTATTCCACACAGAGCACTGATTTCAACAGCACTTGCCCCAACCGCACCTGGACACCAACTCAAATGAAACTGCACCCAAATTGCGTAACGTACCTACTACCTACTATAAGTACTCTAGCGGTACCTACAACGCTACATGCGAACAACACGTCATACTGACGTCAAACAAATCCTGCATCTTGCAAGTAGAGTTTTCTGTGCAACTAGCACGCATACAACTTCACGACATCAATCGGTGGGCAAAGGACCCGTCAAACAACACCAGTCTGGTCTCTCTGGGAGGATTAGTGAGCTTAACACACTGCTCCTCATACCTCCACAGTAGCATTGGTTTTAATTTTGAATCATGTAGCAAATCTACTTTTCCAATGTTCAAAAAATGTGTCTGCTAAACAACGTAAATAACGCAATGAATGTTGTTGAACTGTCAAAGTGAAACCCATTGCTACTGATAGTGTAATTACGTGATTACTCCGCCTGATAGCATCCGATGTTGACGCGTAAACTTTAATCTATACTTTAATATAAAAGCTGAAGCTGATTGTTTGTTTGTTTGTATGAACGCGCTAATCTCAGGTACTACTGGCCCGATTTGAAAAATTCTTTTTGCGTTGGATAGCCCATTAATCCAATAGGAGCGGCCAATAGGAGTGGAGCATATAAAATCATATCGAAACCTACGCGGGTGAATCCGCGGCGCACAGCTAGTTTATTACATTAGTAGGATTTTCTGTCATGAAAAGGATTTTTTCTCCAAGTATCTTTTCTCCTTCAAAATTATTACATTATGTTATGTATCTATAAAAGTCACTTAAACAAAACTTACGACAAAATGCAGAAACAGAAACAAATTTCGAAACGTAAAACACAAAACGTTCAACATATAAAATGAAGTCATAAGAAAGCAAGTGTCAACATGAACTAGCACTTAGCACAGACGACAGCACATCAAGCTACTACAATCTGTCAGATTTCTTCATCCAATTTTCATCTTTATCTCTAAAGTATTAAGGCTCAAGGTTGATTCGGAATATATGACAGTTTGGGGTAGCTTGACCTGCTGTCGAGCCATCGATCTGCTTATCACAAGGGCACTGTTAAAGCACTCGAAACACCGTTATAACACCATGTTAAAACATCGATTCCTCACGGGCCCGGTGCGGCGGTTTTATTGCCTACAATTTTGTTGAAATGTAAAAGGAGTATTTCGACTTGTAAAGAGGTCAATTGGTTCTCTTATTGTGTTACAAGATATAAACGAGCTTGAGTTTTATACTTCCAATTATTTTGGAAAGGTTTTTAGTTTTCTTTAAGAATGCTATACAAATCACTAACTGATGGCCTTTAGTTTCAATCGCTTCGTACATAGCTAAATAGTATCCTTTAATAATGACCTGACGAAAAAGGCGGCAAAGCGCTGGATGCAGGCAGCGTTAGGATGTAGAGGCGATGCTCGGGGTAGTTTAAAACCTCACTACCTCGTGCAGGAGGCGAGGCCCGGACAGACCGGGTCGGTACGAGAGTGTGGGGCCGCAGCAGAATCAAGGACTCCGGCGGCTCCGTGCGCACGTGACCGGGGAGACACCGGGGTGGTTTTTAGTCAGTAGGAGTCTGACAGACCCTGTCGCCCACCCCAGGGCGGCGGACATCCATTGAGGATTTTCCACCCCAAAACAAAAAAAAAGGCCTATGTCCAGCAGTGGACTTCCTGTGGATGATATGATGAAGATAATGTAGGTCATAGACTAGTGTGATGAACATACGACAATCCATAATACTAATAAATGGTAAAATATCTCTGTCTGTCTCGCTTTTACTCTAAAACGGCGTATTTGATTAGGATGAAATTTGGCACACAGATTTACCTTGACTCGAGTAAGGGCATAGGCTACTTTTCACCCTGAATCGCAGACGAAGTCGCGGGCAACAGCTAGTTGTTACAAAAATAAATAAACACGTATTTGTGGTAGCAGATTTTAGGGGGAGCACTAATATTACCGAGAGATTGTCACGCAATTAGCCAGGATTACGAAATGTGTACTACACATGTGTTTGATCCTGACGCCGACATCTTGTTTTATCATTATTTAATTCACAATATAAAATGTCAATGTCGTTAAAATGCTAAAATAGCATTGATGGAGTGTGGCTGCAATTAATTGAACAGTGAGTTGTTTTTACAGTTAGAAGTGTTTCTTGCGCTTTCAAATTAATATAAGTCCCGTGAAGCTTACAATAAAATAACTCTCCAAAGTCCTTATCACTAAAATCCATTAAATAATAATCTAACCTTTATTTTTAACCCACTCGCAGACGAGGAAGTGGGCAGCCCGTCAAGACGTAACGCGACAACTTTTTATCGTAAATCGGGCGACATCAAAGTCATGTGCGTGCGCCGAACCACCGACAACACTCGGGTTACGTCAACTGACACAAGTTCTGAAGTGGCCACGTCTGTTTGTAAACAAGAAAACATTCAGTAGGTATAGCTTATAAAATATCTTAATAAGCCCTCCTTTAGAAATAGGACAAAATGCACTAAACACAGTAATAAAATAACCTAAATGTGACATTGATTACAGGAAATGGTGTTGGATTACAGCACTGAAACTGGAAAGAGTCATTCGATATCCGAAATCTGTTGTTGTTTTCCTTTGTAGATAAACAACTGATATAAATGAAAGCCATTAAGGCTGAGGATAAGCTAATAACTAAAATAAATGATAGCATGTTTATTAGTACAAAAATATTTGTACAAATAAATGAAGATAAATCTAATTTACTGACCCATCCAATACGTCCACGTGCGAATGCGGCGCTTCTGATCAGACCATACCCTATTTGCTGTATCTAAAGTGCGTGCATAGTTTGATCTCAGTAGGACATCCTGGTTCCATACCAGGATGTCCTACTGAGATCAAACTATTATAACTATAAACTTTATTACTAGAAAAATTACGGAGATTTTATATTGGCCTCAAACTAGGCAAGCCTGTATCTTGGGTGTTATGTAGTAGTTATTGATAAAAAAATAAAAATAGACAAAAAAAAAAAGCAGCAATGAAGATTACCATCGACACGAAAAGATGTAGAAGATGTATACAGATTGGGAACAAGTGAATGGCGTTAAAAAATTTACAGAATAATTGACAAAAGGCCGATTGAGGGACTAGAACAATTTACCGAAGCGAGGTTCCCGTCTGATTGCAATTTAAATGTCTTGAAGGCTAGACTGAATAGGCTCTTAATAAACTAGTGCGCTTTACCATCTACGATTGCATCACTGCTTACCGTCAGACGGGATCACGGTCAAGCACTGTATTAACAAAAATAATAACGCACAGTAGACAGACTGGCTACTTCGAATTGGTGATCTCCATAAGATGACAGCAACAAGACAATCAAATGATATTCAAAGGAGGACAAATTGTGAGTCAATTATAATTTTTAATAACGAATAACGATATTGAGATGATGCGGCTGCTCATTGGTTTAGTGGTCGCTGCTGGACAAAGGCCGCCCCCAAGGCTTTCATTAAATTGGGGGTAGGGAGGTTGCCATAATCCCCATATTTTTCAAGCGGGTTGGGGATCGTAATAATTTGTTATTCCATAGGTGAAGCGCTGCTGCCCGCTTCCCTGGTCTGAGTACCTACCCTTATTCGCCTCTTACGACACCCACGGGAGCATATGGGATGGTACTGTTCAGCAGTGAATGTTACGTGTTAATTAAATTCAGGTTCTAATGAAGCAACCTGTCTCTAAAGATTGCAACTACATAATATGACACATAGCCCCCCGCCGTCACTTCATATTAACACTATTCATATCAGATTGATTGATAGTAATCTTCAATTGCAACAGTAATTAAACATTGCAACAATACGTCTTTGTTAAGCACAATAGAGATTTTGTAACTCTTGACGACTATTTCGAATGTGAAATAATAATATATATATATATATATATATATATATATATATATATATATATATATATGTAGTTAGGTGGTAAAGGAAACCACATTTATACAGCAGAATATTGACACATCAAGCGCGTTCATGCTACAGCGTGAGAATTTGGGTTTAGGCTAAAACTACCGGTAAGTAGATAAAGTTAAAGAAGCAAAAACAATTTAGTAAAGTAGGAAACAGACAGAATCTCAAGGGATAAACGACACACACACGACGAGGACGGGGAACGAGGGGGGACGACAGCAGGTCAAGCTACCCGAAACTGTCATATATCAAATATTCGCAATTAACGTCATCATCATCATCATCATCAACCTTTTTATCGTCCCACTGCTGGGCACAGGTCTCCTCTCATACAGAGAAGAATTGAGCGTAATCACCACGCTTGCTCAATGCGGGTTGGCGATTTCAGACTACTAAAGTCCAGGTTTCCTCAAGATGTTTTCCTTCATCTTGTAATCAGTCACTGGTGTCCAAGACACACTTAGATAGTACATATAACTTAGAAAAGTTACAATGGTACTTGCCTGACCTGGAATCGAACCCACACATTTGAATACTTGAGAGGCTGGTGTTTAATCACTAGGCCACCACGACTGTCAATGGCAATCAACATAGAGCCTTAATGCTTTAGAAATAAAGATGACAATCTAATAAAGAAATTTGACAAATTGTAGTAGCGACACTGTACTTCGATTTTCGACGTCCTGTCTAACCGGATGAATCTAAAACCATTTTTTTTTATATAGTGCAACCGCCAGATCTTTAGATCTGACCTCTACAATCCGTTTACTGGCTAACACGTTATATATTTTTTTTACTACCCGTAACGGGTCCCAAAGGCCTACTACGATGACAGCGGCTTTATTGTACTTTCCGAGGGACGAAGGGATTTCCACCCGGTCAAGCGTAACTTGTTTAACTTCGATCGACCCATGTATTCATTTCATCACGAATCCCTCTCTCAAGAAGCCATAATCATCAGTAATGGCAGTCGCATCCGAAGCTTTTTCAGCCTTTGGAGTCTGGGGTCCGCTTTACTAGTCTAACTGCCTATTTTGGCTAAACTTCGATATTTTACGTGAAGCGACTGCCGTCTGACCTCCACAACCCGAAGGCTATATCGAAGCACTGCAGTTAGACCAGTTGTTGGACTTTTGAGGACTCCAACATCCCATAAAGACTGGCATTAGACGGGACCAACTGCTTGACGTGCTTTCCGAGGCTCGATCAGACCAGTGCAAATATTTATATTCATGCATACTGTGGTGTTCACTATAATCACTTATAGGGGCTTTGAGGTCTGAAGTAAAACCACCAAATTATCAGCAAGTACACACAGCTTAAGGGGCACGTCTAGTCGCCACTCGGGATAGAGTGGGAATGCCTTGAGGTGCTACATTAAGCTGTGTGCCACATTTAATTGTATATACATCACATCTCTTCCTTTTTATATGTTAATTGATGTTTAACAATATTTATCATTTAGACGTTAATTACTTTATAAAGTAAGATAACAATTTTAGACATTTAATTTCAATCCATTAAGTTTAAAGTAGCCACTAAAACATTTAGAAAATAATTACGTTTTAAGTACAGTTCAATATTTCACATTAAGCTACAATCATTAAACAGTACCTATACAGTATGAATTAAAATTATTTATCTGATATGGCTCTTCTTTTACCTGATAAGATAACAATTTTAAACATTTAGATTAGTTCTTATTTATCTGATACGATAACAATTTTAAACTTTTACGTTAGTTCTTCTTTATCTGATATGATAACCATTTTAAACATTTAGATTATTTCATCAAGTTTCACAAATTAAGTTTCATAAATAATTATGCTTTGAGTATAATATAGTACATAAATACTTCGCATGAAGCTTACAATATTTATACAATCGTTAATATGTGAATTCTTTTTTATCTGACGCTTCGTCATCGGTAGCGTTTCACATAAATATTTCGCATGAAGTTTACAATATTTACACAGTCGTTAACATTTGAATTCTTCTTTATTAGACGCTTCGTGATCGACAACTTTTCATTGCCCAACCTTTTTGGTGTACGATGTTCAGTCTGTACTCTTTACCAGTTTCATCATTTCTTGTAAGTATTTATATCGCTTCTTTGAGCATTTGTGTAACTGTATGCGGTGTGTGATTAAATTCTTGAATCAATTTGTTTTCATTTATAGTGTTCTTATTATGCTTTTTCGTCAATTTCTAATTCTATGTGTGTAGGTTTTTTCTTATCTTCGTTTAATTTAACCTCCCTTTTTTTTCTGTCTGTCTTCTGGATTATTGTATCTATTTGCACGATCTCTCGTAACTTAGATAAGTTTGGAAGTAGATTTTCTTGTGGAGTAATAAGGTCTTTCCAGTTTTGACTTCGCCGCGCAATCTGATTTTGTTTTTTTTTTTGGTTATATAATTGTCTGAGAGGCCGGTTCATTCAGTTTCCTTTTGTTTAATTTGTGTAGATTTCATCATTTTAATGTCTTTTTATCGTCTTCAATACGATGATA
Organism: Sesamia nonagrioides; assembly: GCA_017933935.1. Lineage (NCBI taxonomy): Eukaryota > Metazoa > Arthropoda > Insecta > Lepidoptera > Noctuidae > Sesamia > Sesamia nonagrioides. The sequence goes on along the minus strand of JADWQK010000492.1, from coordinate 13,869 downwards.
ATAAAATTATAATTCCCACTACACAGCGGATCCAAAAACCAACATCAGTATTCAGTCAAATTTTTCAATGGTTACTTGTGGAATTAGGCCTGAGACTAGAGTATTTTAGTCTAGTAAGTATTTTAGTAGTCTGTTTTAGAGGTTGTATAGCCTCTGCAGTAATTTATAACACGGTGCTGCTCGTCATCTGTTACTTGAACTTGGCTCGACACGCTACCGCGTGTCTAGATTACTTTCGCACCTTTGTGCGTGACCCAGTCTTTATATTAAGAACGCCTGGGTGAACTTCTTGGGCTGCTTCTTATATACATATAATAAGACTCCATAATGTGTCAAAGTTCATGTTCTATTAAGTTGTAGCTGTTTATTGAAACCTCCCAAGCATTATTTTGTAAAACGTCTTTGATTATTTAAATTCATGGTCATTATTCAATGATATAATGATTGTTCTAAGGGATAATGCTACGGGTCGCTTGTGTGAACATCTAGCTAATATGATGTTCATGTTCAAAACTTTTTTGTATGCTGTTACTTTTATTTATTTTTATTATCCTATAACCTCTAGAGGTTATGGTCTGTGATAAGTTATTTTTTTTTTTAAATGGTTCTTTAGTCGGTTTGACAATACGTTTTTAACGTTTATCATTCCGAAGGAAATGATGCGGCGCCTTTGGTGAAGTACTGAATCAGTAGGTACAGCCTCTAGATGAACAGGACTTGCATCAGCAATTACTGAATACGGTCTTTTGAGTAGCCAAGCCTGAGAATCTCAGACAGACATGTTTTATTGTTTGATCCTTATGCCAGAATGTACCTACCTATATATTGACATTTTGTGCATATTGCTTTTTTGTATTTGACAATGGGATCTGTTAAGGTTGACAAATCGGTGATCGATCAACAAAATTGAAACCTTTTGTTCAATGGTTTCTGGTGGTCTAAAAGACCCTATTGTTCAAATTTATTTGTCACATGGTTGACACTTGATGATGATATCTTTTTTTTTTTTATGAATTTCTCCTGTATCGTGGGTGCGTTTATAACACATAAACTCACATACACAAACAACTAGTCCCAGAAAAACTATTTGTAAATCGTACTAATATGTATTTGTTCCGTGCGGGAATCAAACCCGCGACACGAAACGCAGCAGTCAAACATTTAACCACATACGCCAACCGTGTCGTCATACGAAAATTCAATCCATAACACAGAATCTGAATAGTGTTGAAATGAAGAATTATTTAGTTTTGTTCAGTAAATCATTATTGTCCTTCAGATGTTCTCTTTCATCACATCCAACGACAACAATGACGTGAATAAAATTTTCATTGCATGGCAACACAATTTTTTTTTTTTAAATGTTCAAGGACCACTTTATTGATTTTCTCTAATGACAGCTTTGTTGGTAGCACACTACAAATATCATCATCGGACTTTAGAATCGCATTTTACCAGTTCGACTTTTTTTTTTGTTTTATTTTTTCATATCAAGGTAATTGTTTGATTGACAAACGGGCGTACCTTTTTTTTATGGGTGCATCAAACAATCCCAATATTTATAAAGATGTTAGGCACCATAAGCCATGAATGTTTGGTCCAGAGACATTTGCTGGTTGGAGACTATACTTTAGATAGTTTTATTAACTTTCAAGTTTTATCATTTATTATGATAAATCTACTACGGGAATCAGTGAGCATTGTCTATATGTAGACAGACTTTTTATTTTTATGAGTTTTCATTTTTTTTTTGGGGTCGTTAGCTTTATTGTTGTCAATTGACTCAAGGTTAAGAGCTTTTCTTTCGTTGATCCTGGTTCTGCAGTGGGTCTTGAAATGTCCTCGGAACCATATTTTATGTAATTCTGGTTAATTGCAGGGCAGGAACAATACCACTTTTGTAATTTTGCAATTTCTGTTTTTACCATAATTTATGCGATTCTGATTAACTGCAGGGCAGGAACAATTATGTATCACTTTTGTGATGGGTTGCTTGAGGAACAATTATGTATCACTTTTGTGATGGTTTTGCAAGCAACCTCTTTTTAATTAAAAGTATTTGGTTTTAGTGTCAGTTTTGTTTAGTGTCAATTTTGTTGAGGCTGGTACTTGTTGAACTTGTACTGACTATTGTGGCATTTTCGCACCGTCGTTTTACAGATTCACAGAATACAGAATTTTATGTCTTTTCGATTGTTGCTGTCACAAATTCAGTTTTCATGTTGCTGTGCCAAGTCAGAGATATAGACAGCACGTATTGTAGTAAGAGAATTTACAGATTACTCAATAATTTAAGGTAACTTGAATTATTTCTTATCATCGTTTAATAATCAACAAAAGTACATGTATATTTCCTGTTGAAATATAATCAACAACTTGGGTTATTTATAACCAATTGTTCTTTCTCGACGGATAGACGGGTTTTTGTGCTTAAGCGCTCACCTCACAAAGGTTCTTTATTAACGCTCTAAGTATTAAGTGTAAACTTTTAAATAAACAAGCTTTAGTAAGCGAGTCTCACAGAAGGAGACACCTTAATTACGCTCTAAGTGGCGTGCCACAATTCCAACGGTCACTAGAGTTCTTTTGTTTATTACAATAGCCAGCCAAAATGCATTGATTTGACTAAAATTAGTTCAATCATTACAACCAGTTCAACCTTCACAGATTTTATATAGACACTAGTTAGTTTTAACCGGCAAGAATAATTATTCTTTACCTTACTTCGATTTGACCGAAGGGGGACTTTTGTTAAAACTGATACATTTACGTTATTTTATTATGACACTAGTGTTAGTCTTAACAGTAAGATAATAAATAATTCCGTACTTTTGTTGGAACTTCTGTTAAAACTGGCACATTAACGATATTTTCGTTGGAACGTTTTTTCCTTATTTATTTTGTGTAATACACTGTTTTAATAGTTATAAAGATATTTTTTTTTTCTTTACTTCGATTTTACCGAAGTGGAACTTTAGTTAAAATTGTTACATTAACGATGTTTTCATTGGAATGTTTTTTTATTTCTGTATTTTGTGTATTACACAAGTTAGTTTTTATAGTAAGATAATAATTTCTTACTTTACTTCGATTTTACCGAAGTGGAACTTTTGATCAGATTTATACATTCACGATATTTTCTTTAGAATGTATTTTTTATTTTCCTTGAGTTGTGTGTACTTACATTATTGGTATTTTCGTTACTTTCGTTGTGTCACTTTTCATGATTTTTCGAATAATATTTCATTGGTAGGTATTATCTACATACGGATTTGGTCAACCATTCAGTAAGCATTTAGGTCATAATTTAAGGTATTGTACCCATATTTACATAAATGGTATTACCTCATAAATGACGGTTATATAATATCATCACCCGTTTAGCTTTTCCTATGTTGTATGTTGGAGTCGGCTTTCAGTCTAACCGTTTTCGGCAGAATACCAGTATTTTCAACGGAACGACTGCCTGCCTGACCTCCACAATCCAGTTATTGGGTAATTCCCCATGGTAAGACTGGTTGTCAAACTTTCGGGCTACTGACTACCCCTAACGACTGTCAAATATCCATAAATGTCAGCCGGGAGCAACGGTTTAACGTGCTGTTTAATCTTGTGTAACACACTATCAGTAGCACTATCAGTTTCCTTTTGACAGTTCAACAACATTCATTGCATTATTTACGTTGTTGAGCAGACATTTTCGAACATAATATGAAGCAATGGATTGGCAATATGCTTCGAAATGATTCCAATTAATAGTAATGGCGCGTTACACAATTAGGGTGCTGATCGATCGACCTTTGCGGGGCTGTCGATGGTTAGCCACGAGCCCCACGATGGTTTTATATTAGGTATTTGAGTTGAATTTAAGTGGTCGATCTGTGCATCACGTTCTCGTCTCAGCTGATCGCCAACGTAGATTGAACATAGATAAGAAGATAATGCTTAAAGATACATGAATTTATATGGAAATTGTAACCACCACGACTAGTGTATGGTTACACTCACAGAACAGTACCTATTCCGTGGTTACACTTAAGTTACACTTAACTTTTTTTTTTTGTATATCTAAAACTCTCTACACAAACAAACACTGTGCAAACATATTTTCATGCTGACCAATTTCCGTAAGCAGATAATTTCAGTAATAGTTTTACTTACTACGCTTTTACTCGTCGCCAATGTGGTGTTCGCTATAATCACTTATAGGGGCTTTGAGGTTTGAAGTAAAACCACCAAGTTATCAGTAAGTACACACAGCTTAAGGGGCACGTCTAGTCGCCACTCGGGATAGAGTGGGAATGCCTTGAGGTGCTACATTAAGCTGTGTGCCACATTTAATTGTATATACATCACACATACAAATATTTAAATATAGAATATATAGATATGAAGCCATAATAATATACCTTTCTCGCAATCTTACGAGAACATCGATTTCACGACAAGTTTCGCGAAATTGCTTAAAATATGAATAACCTATCCCATTTCATAGCAAAATCCATTAGTTACGTTTCCTTATTATTGGATAAGCCTTAAAACTTTCATGCTATTACCACTAAAACGCCCAACAATCATGTTTACTTATACAACACTATTAACAATCCGCTGTAGGACATTAAATAAACAGATAAAAGCTACTCCAGTACTGTTCTGATGGTAAAAGGCGATAATCTGGACTCATCTAGATGCAACCTCTATGTCATTGTGCGCCCCGTGAAAGCAACGCAAAATGGTGATGGTAATTTCATTTGTCATACCGCAAATTACTTTTGTTCATCATTTAGAAAGCCATCCTTGGATTGCATTAATGTTGGTTTGAGTGGGTTTAACGAGTTCAGGGCGCTTTCGATTCGTGTCACTGTTTCCCTGTTCACGATGCCGTTTGACGTGGTTTTTCTATGATTAGATGTGCATGTGGGCGTATCGAACACTAATCTTGTACTGTCAATCAAATTGATCTAAATCGAATTGCAATCGAAATTGCATGGTGACCTCCACAAGTTAGTGGATATTTTTCCACTGCAGTTGTGCCGGAATGCCTGCAGAAGTAAATCTTGGATACTTTGAAAAGCTTAGGGGATAATTTTGCATAAATTGCTTTATATACATGAATTTTACAAGTATATATGGTCGAACCATCAGAAGTCACCTTTCGTAGATGCACGTAGCTGGCTGTAGTGCAAACAGACACGCTCACTCGAAACGAGGCACAAGCGCCCTGCGCAGCTTAAATGAAACAGCAGGAGCAGCCAGACATTTTCGCTGCGCAGTAGGAAGAGAGAGACGCCGCTGTCTCTTCCTAAAGCGCGCCTTAAGTGATTCTTACGAATTTTCGATCAGGGTCACGTGTCCTGATGCGAGTTGTACATTTTAAGCCATCCTAAAAAATGCACAACGCCGCTAATGAAAATTCAATAAAAATAACAAGGCAATCCTAACAGATTGGGTATCTGGTTATTTTATATGATAAGCCATCGGTATTTGTATTTGTTAAACATAAACGTTGTAGCGTAGTGTTTAAATATTTGAATACCGAATCAATTGGGTAAACGATTTATTGACAGATAGAATTAGTGATTGCAGCAACACACGATACTTTGATTGATACAAGGTATATAATATATATGTCTATTGTGTGTAAGAAAACATTAATAAAATAATTCCACAAGATAAGGCAGTTTACATATTTATTTTATTATGCATCTTAAACTTTTACGTAATCAGAAAGGTGCGTCACAAACTTTGGTACCACGAATTTAATCAATACTTCCACCATGACTATGCAAGTTTGAACTTTTCTTTTTCAATCTCTTTTCAAACAAATGTTAAATTAATAAAGCTACAGACTCGGGACAGATTTCCAGTTCCAATAAATTACAGTAGCCATCAAGATACAAGTGATTGAATCATAAAAACTGGTCGATGCAATACATTGGAAATCTGTATCAACGGAAACTAAGAAATATACTTTTATTATGACCACTGCCAGGGGACCCGTTCAAAATGAACTTTTCATTTGAAATCTGCAGTGAAATGCAACTGCGAGAGTTCAGGGTTGATTGGACGATGATTATCGATGCGCTTAAATTGCAGCTGTCCGGATATCGATTCCATTAGAGGTATACATCGATTTCATGAAACTTAATCTTCTTTATCAATCGGCAGCAACGATGTAATTTAATGTTCTTTGCTTAGAAGTGCAAGCTAAGATGGCAGAATCTGAGTAGCATTTAATAAATACTTAAATTATGGATGTGATTAAAATTTGGACAGGGTTTTAGGTATGCCTCTAAATGTTGATGACGATAGAAAATAATAATAATAAAGTTTTATTGACATAAAAATGATAAAGCTGATTGCAAAGATGTACAGTCCACAGGCAGTTTCGGATTAACAAGTAAGTATCCTTCGTCAGCTCTATGTATGGAGAATGTGGAACAACATGGAGCTGTTTTTTTTTTCTTCTAAACATCTAAACTTTTTGAAAAAGTATAACTAGATATATTGTATTGAAATCATCCTACATATACAACGTGTAACATAAAGGGTATATACAAAGGCATCTTTACATGATATCAAACGATATTGGAAGGGTTTTTTAATCCTATCTCTTTATGTTAGGAAGTTATGAGGAAAGACACCGCCTGTGATAGGCTACTATCATACCAGTCGCACAGAGATATTGAAGACATTTATCGGATTTTGGCAAGTAACGTGACGGGTAACGAGTAGTTATTAACGTATGTAGTGTACTGCCGCGTTTGTTATGATTTGATTTTAAGAAACACACGAAACCGAAAATTTGGTATCAATTTTTTGAGTATTTTATTTTGAGTTGAAACCCTTCCGAATATCGTTTGATATCATCTAAAGATGCCATGCCCTTAATATGTATATACCCTTTTTGTTACACGTTGTATAGTTCCCGTTGCTGGGATAGAGCTACAGGATTAGATACTGACCAATGCGTACAGTAACTGCACATATCCAGTCAAATCTAACGCTAATTTATACAATATGTAAAGAAAACCCTGTCCGATCCGTGAAGGTATTGTTAGGTATCGATAACTGATTCTGAATACAAAGCCGAGCTAAAGTTAAAAAAGATCCCCCTAAAAAACGAAATATTATTTCGCAAAAAGAGGTCACTTAATACATGTGCGGTAGGCAACCCTTCCGCGGGCGACGGGGGGCAGGGAACGCGGCACGTGGTCGCATCGCTTATAATAATACCGACTAAATGGTGTTGACACTTTTTAAAAATTACCAAATTTCGGGGAAGTTGGAATAAATTCGCGGGAAAAAAGATTATTTCAAAATTCATTACTATTGTTACTACGATGATTACGTAAAATTTTATATTATATTTGGTCATGTGTTTACCTAACCTTTATTATCCTTATGGGTCGGACAGGGTTTTCTTTACATATTGTATATTAGGACTCATATAATGACCCGACCAAGATTGTTGGGAAATTAAATGACATTCTAACTTTCAACTTCTTCAGATTTTATTTCGGTGTTCCTTGTCAATCAATTTTATCTAGTTTTTGGATTCCATACCCAAAGGAATAAATTGGGATCCTATTAATAATACTCCACTGTCCGTCTGTCATCGGGCTGTGACTCATGAATAGTGATAGTTTAAATCGTCACAGATGAGAAACAGCAATGCATGCTGTTGCCGCTATAACGAAATCCGACTTAAACTTGGCGTGTTTTTTAAATTTCTTTGACGTGTGTGTTTGTTTGGGCATAAACATATTTACCTTCAACTCTTCGGACGGCAATGTTGTGAACTTTGGATTGTGTATACATACCTGTAAAAAAAGAAAAATAACAGTTAACAATAACGTAAAAATATTTGAAAAAACAAATGCAAAATCTCTCGCAAAAATCTTATTATTAAACTGCAAAGATTTCTATCTTAATAATTCAAGACTGTATGATTCTATAATTCAAGGGACTTTTGAGTACGTGTGTACGTGGCGGTGAAGATCTGCGAACTGATAGAATGAAAGGATTTCTCTTTAATGATGGCGTATCATCACACGGAGAAACTTCAGCCAAAAAGGTAATAAAAGATTACAATATATTGTCTGGTTACACGAACGTTTGGCCACACCTGAATGTGATGACATAACGTACCTACACGGTGGAAGTTTAGTTGTCTATAACGACCCCCCACTTCATCCATCTAAAGACTATTTAACAATTGTCTTTCCTTCTTCTTCTTCTACTTCAGCCTAGAGAGGTCCACTGCTGAACAAAGGCCTCCCCACGCTTGTCAGGCGGGTTGGGAATCCCAGCAGTTACATAGATATTCCACATGAACAATTGTAAAAAAATGGAGTCCTCCATACGGCTTCACCCAACACCATGCCGAAACACGATGAATCGCTTGGCGGCAAGACTCTGTCTGGTGGGTGGTAACTTCTATAGCGCGAACCTTTTCGAAATAGTTCCCGCCCGCCTAAAGAAGCTTCCATTTAAAATGTTTGACGCGCGGGCCCCTCTTGTTTTTGAAGAATCGTATGACGTCCGTTAACGAGGCTGCGCACTGATAACGTGCATCATTTTGCCTATGTTAAAAGTTTTAATAAAGTTTATTGACTGTAAAATGTCACAACAAACCCAAATGTTAAAGTTTTAAGTTATTCAAAAAACTATTTTTTTACTAGAGTTTATCATGGGATTTATGAAGTAGGCTCTCATTGTAAGACGACTAATATTCCACGTTGTACAATACACCTACATTTCGCCATGTACGTGTATGTCTCAAGTAATCATCATCATCATCAACCTTTTTTTTTATCGTCCCACTGCTGGGCACAGGTCTCCTCTCATACAGAGAAGGATTGAGCGTAATCACCACGCTTGCTCAATGCGGGTTGGCGATTTCAGACTTATAAAGTCCAGGTTTCCTCAAGATGTTTTCCTTCACCTTCAGTCATTTGGTGTCCAAGATATACTTAGAAAGTACACATAACTTTAGAAAAGTTACATTGATACTTACCTGACCTGGAATCGAACCCGCGCACTCATACTTGAGAGGCTGGTATTTTAACCACTAGGCCACCACGACTTCCCCCAACCAAGTAATAGCAAGCAATAAACTCAGACTCTGGGCTGCTACTGAGAAATTTCTGAGGGAAAAATCCAATATCACTCTGTCCAATCTGGAAATCCAACAGAAGTCTTTACAGTAGCACCTGCGACCACAAAACGATTCTAAACCAATAGTGCCGCCAAGACGAGCGTTGAAAATCCCACAATGCACTTTAACTTAGACATAAAGGCGTAAACATAACTAAATCACATGCTTCACCATAAGTTAGTGCGTAACAAAGTAGACATATAATTATTCAAGTGATCATTTCCTTCTGGAAACCTAATGTTATATGTTTTACAAATTACCTTCTTACATACCTACATAGATCGCGGCGCAAGAGTTATTGGTCTTGCGCAACAAAAATTGTAAACATCACTAAGCATAAAGGTACTTCAGGTATCTACCCGGAAATGTTAGCGTTATTTATAGTTTGTAAGCGCAGGTATAGCCAAACAGTAACCTTTAGTATTTGCGCCTCATAATATCTAGACTTGGCCGTAATCGGTTGTTACGCGTGTAAATGTGTAATAGCTGCATAACTTGATTATCGAGGCGAAATGGAAGGGAAATCAATTTTCACAATAATACGCCTTGTTGGTGTTAATTTTCTCCTTTGGAATGCGAATTTGCAGTTTACACATCTTTAAAAATCTTGTGAAGATTAGTACAATATTAATAATCTATCATTATCATTTTATATCTGAGAAGAAAATTAAAGTAGAATGGTCAGGCAAGTACCAATGTAACTTTTCTGTGTTATATGTACTTTCCAAGTATATCTTGGACTGATTACAAGGTGAAGGAAAACATCTTGAGGAAACCTGGACTTTTAAGTCTGAAATCGACAACCAGGATTGAACAAGCGTGGTGATTACGCTCAAGCCTTCTCTTTATGAGAGGAGATCTGTGCTCAGCAGTAGGACGATAAAAAGGTTGATGATGATGATGAGCTTAGGGTAGCTTAGTATTAGTTGGAAGGTCATTCCAAGCTCATTTCACCTAAGTTGTCGCCTCGTGAGATAGTTAGAGAATCGTATTGCAGTAGTAGACGTCTTCTTCCCAGCAAAAGTACGGACAACAGCAGATCAAGCTACACGAAACTGTCAAATATTCGCACTCAAGCCTGAGCCTTAATGCTTTAGCTATGAAGCTATATGAAGGGAATTTTGATTGTCTTATGTAATTATAATGTTCAGAAAACGCCGATTTTCATGAATAAATGTTGAATAAATGAATTTGATTAAATGGAGAGTCAAGAGTTGTCACCATTTACTCAGATCTAGAAATGATGATGGATCAGGACTTGTATGGAGCAAAATTTTGGTGAATAACTAAGATAGTAAATAAATAAGAGAGCTTAACGTTGTCCTAGCATAAAATATGAATAATAAAACTAAAGCATGTCATCTAAGCTACTATTTCAAAGCAAACAGTCTCGTGAAACCGGGTTTTTGAGTATCATGTTTTAATCTGTACCATTGAGAATAGAGGGCAAATAAAATAGACCAAATTCAACTCAGCTACTATCAATGTCAAAAACATGTCAAAAAAAAAACTAGATTACACATTATTTTTTAACACATAAGAATTCAGTTAGATACTCTTTATTAAAAATACGGCAATTGGACCTAATCTTGTGCGTCAATAATATCATAAGCACCAAAGCTCCACAGTTTCAGTGGCTTTAAGGCAGTGCAGGTATTGGTCGTAAATCAAAGCTGAACATTGCGCACGCGCACGCACCGTTAACAGAGACTTGGACGCAACTCGCGGCAGATTGCAGCAACATGAACGATTGTATCGTTTGGGAAGTATTATCATAGAATAAAGAGAGGAAGTACGTTATCTTCATACAAACGGACCGCGCGCGGCTTGTATGTGTGCGCCATAGTATATATGCGTCGCCGCACGCACACCTAAACACAATATTAGAGTGCCTATGACTGCGCTAGTCGCGGTTAGTATGGAACGAGGTTCGCGCGTTACGGCTTTTCGGTATATTAGCTTTTAAAAAATGATCACATAAACTGCAAAGTTGGTATGTCTATTTATGAACAAATAAAAGACTTATATTTTTCAAATTATATTTCTAAAAGTTATTTACAAGGATACGGGTATATTACACATTAAAGTTTAATAACAACGCGTTTCGTAATAGTCGAAACCGAAGAAAGTAGGTATTTTTCTGTAGCTAATTTGTAATTTTGTATTAAATGTGTGATTCAATAGATGTTATGTTTGTATTAATTAAAAATAAAAATAAATATGGTTCTTTATGTGTACAAAACTAAAAATAAAAATTACAAAAAAAAAAAACTGACTAGTATACGTAAACTAAATACTAAGCAAATAATTTAAACATAAGCTCTTACTTAGTCTATAAATATTTGTTAGCGGTTTGGGCGACAACCGTAACCGACGAAGCGCGGACAGTCGTCAACCCTAAGACAGTAGGCAATTAAATCGCGGATTGGGTCGCAGATAACCTACTTCCCCTCTTTATTCTATGGTATTATGGAACTAACAAGCAAAATATATGCGTCTAACTAGTAACCAGCGTGGTCTACAAAACTAAGTATCTACTACTACTACACACAGCAGCAGCAGCAGCAGGTAGTACTAGGTACACTTTAATTTTTATTTTTCTAAACTATTGAAGAATTAAAAAGATTTTTATAGAAATATAAAAATCTTCATCATCTTTAACAGAAAAATATACATTAGTGAAATATTTAACTAAAAAAAAAAAACAAACATTATCAATCAATAATTTTTTGCTTAATGTCAAAAACTCAATTGACATAATTGGGATTGCCTCCTCGGGTTCTGATTACAGCCTACTTATAAGCCCCGCACGATGATATTGCGATGGAACCTTGTCACAATAACAGCGTTGTGACGTCATCTGTCACACAAAAGGACAGCTAGCAAAAGAATGTTATATGCAAAATAATAAAAAGTTAAAAACTAAAACCCAACTACGACAAAAAACGACGCTGAAAAAGTATAAAACAAGATTTACAGAATACTGAACTGAACAAAGTTGCTAATATAGTTGCAAGTAAATGGACACAGTAGACTCTACCAAGATGCCTTCGTTGTAAATTGACAATAATGTCTTACGATACTATTCTGCAGTATGCAATATTCACTATTTAGAGATAAATTTTCATGTTTGGAAAACCGCAGTCACACGTTATGAAAGTGCTACGGTAGGTATATGTAACGTGTGACTACGCCTCTATTAGCAACTTTGTTCAGTTCAGTATTCTGAAAATCTTGTTTTATACTTTTTCAGCGTCGTTTTTTGTCGTAGTTGGGTTTTAGTTTTTTAACTTTTAATTATTTGTACTATTTTGGTGTTAAAGTGTATTTGTGGCGCATAATATTAATAAAAGTTAAATTGACGAACTAAAAACTAGGTAGTTAACATACGACATCTCTTTTGACTTATGTATCGGCGTATAGTAATATGTAGAGATGTCCTATTTTACTATTTCGTAGCGCTTGGAGCGTAGCGCGTATAGCAATGGTTTCCCCGTATGAAGCTCCCGGTTTTTCGTAGTAGCGACGCACATTTGCGTCGATGGCACCGAATAGGTCATGAATTAGTGGATGAGGCCGTTAGTATAAATAGATTGGATGTTTTTCTAACGGTGGTAGGCCATAACATCGGCTGCCGGCAGAAGTTACCACCCACCAGACAAAGTCCTGCCGCCAAGCGATTCGTCGTGTTCCAGCATGATGTCTGATGAAGCCGTACGGAGGACGCGTCTGAGCACTTTGTGTTGCGTTGTGTGGCGAGTACGATGCGCCAAATGTTGTTGTGTCGGGAGTTTGGTCGTGGAGAGTCTCCAGATCAATCTCTCTGGCGCAGCATGGTTGGTCGTGTTGGTCTTGGATTTAACATTGCATCACCTGGCTCATCTGCCGTCATCCTTGCTATTCCTAAGTTTTTTAAGTGAATAGGCTTAATAAACTAGTGCGCAGGCATCAAGGATTGCGTCACTGCTTACCATCAGGCGGGATTGCAGTCAAGCGCTAGTTTATAATTATTAAAAAAAAACTTATATTAAGAGGACCTGGGAAGATTTCTTAATCTATCTAATTCTGCTAACGGTCGACTGTCATGTGGATTTTTAAGTAATTTATTATGATCCAAGGCACTTTTAAATAATCCCTTTATGGTTTTAACTCTACTGAGAGCGACATAGGCCTGTCCTTTAGCAAACAATGACTTTCCTAGATCTGTAACTTTTTTATCTAGAGTACAACCTTGTAATTTATGTACAGTACAACCCAAGAAAGAATCAGCGGGAGCATTTTACTCTGAATTTGCCCAGAACCCCTCAAGCCGTCAAATTCAGTGAGGCAAGGCTCGATTTTGATAAGTCCGTTAGTATCTGCTTTTATGGATGCGTCGTCAAATTGTATGAGAACAGCGCTTGGCTGTTCTCCTGTTCCAACTGATCGCGCCGAAGAGCAGGCCATTCGAAAGCCTTCACCACTCCCATCGCTCCGTTTACCAAACCCTGGTTTACATTCAAATTTCTACGAAGCATTACTAGGGATTATGTACAAATATAAAGTACTCGTGAAGCTCTTTCATATGATACCAAATACGGTATATTTATTTTAATTTTATATTAACATAGAACTTTTTGTCCACTAGAGGGCGTAATACTAAATTTGGTGACAAGCTTTATAGCTCATAACCAACAGAATATCAAGGCCCTTCTAATGGTTCTGCAGTG